>VXBI01005676.1:1090456-1173349 GCA_013397375.1 Toxostoma redivivum | reverse complement strand
TTTTTGCTACATGGGAAGAACAAAGGTTGTTTCTCACTTACAGAATCCTGGAATCCTAGAATGGTTTGGGTTGGAAGGGACATTAAAGACCATGTAGTTCTAACCTTCCATCGGACCAGGTTCCTCAATTCCCTTGAACATTACTTAGTTATTTGTCTATGCTAAATGCTTTGGGATTGTTTTCATTTAAAACAAACAAACAAAACAACAAAACAAAACAAAACAAAATAAAACACCACCAAAAGAAAACCATGCAATAATAACTGAAATGTTGGCAGTCTGAGCTACATTTTAAAAGCTTGAATGGAAAGAATTTATCAGGTTTGTGTAGTGTAGTGATACATGGATGAATGAAATAGCCTGTTAGAAAGGCTCTCCTAAAATAGACCAGAGATCTGAATGTGGAAATGTCTACTTTGTATAAGTGATTTACATTTGACTTGCATATTTGCTTTAATGTCCACAACAGTAAATTTTTTTGATAAATTTTATGTCAAGAACTTAGAGTGTCAATCAAAAATAAGATGGAATAGTAGAAATGTATGAAATATCTATGAATGATGATTTCCCTCTCAGCTAACTCTAGAAAGATTTAGAAAATTCATTGAGACCAGAATGAAATAAAATCAAATGTAAAATATTGCCTGAGAGTAAAAGCAAGAATATTAATGCAAATATTTGGATGTAATAACCAGCAGATTCACAGAATTAAGCCTTTTAAAATAGATATTTGGGGAATTGATGAAACATGATCTAGGTGTAAGTTCCTGTTATGTAATGTACTACTATGCCAGGAGGGTCCTCCTGGAGGGGAAATCTCATTTTTCAACTACTTTAAGACAAGTCACCAGAGACTGTAAAAGGTATTGTAGAAACAATTGCTAGGAACTGGAGAGGATTCTTCCACAGCTAATGTGTGACTCTGCAGTATACATGAAGTATAATGGAACAGTAGTGTTGGAATCACTATTAATGCCCTTCCTTCTCTCCAGGTGCTATTTCAGCAGACAGTCTGTGACGGGAGATGAGGCAGACAGTCACCTTTTCATTCTATGGATGATGTGATATCAGAAATAAATTGGACAGTAACTTTTTTTTATTATTGCATCTTTCTCTGTGTATTTATTGTACCAGAGTCCTTGCTCCAATAAAGTGAGAAGGATGTGCCCTGCAATTTTTGTTGCAGGCCACGTGGGAAAGACCTTTTCTGTCTGCTTTTCTTAAGTGATAGGAATCCAAAGCTTGCCTTACATATCAAATGTGTTATGATCTTTTTATCCAATAAAATCTAATCTGTCAAATGATCTGGACTGACTGTTAAAGAGACTAGGAAGTTTCCTAAAAGTGCCTTTAAAATCCACACCTAGAGGGTTTGTTGGTTGGGAATTGTATGGAGAGGTCCAATAGTATATTCTAAAATCCTTCAGACCATGACTGAATATTAAAAGCCAATAATGAGCTCAGAGTTTTTACAGTTCTTTACTTTTGGCTGTAAACACTCTAATCTGTAATATGTCTTAATTTTTTCAATACTAGGAATTACTGTTGTATATGCCCAGCCTGAAATGTGTTACAAACTTAAAGATAGTATCTATTTCCTCATTATGTGGGTTCCATGTGATTTTCTTGTTGTTGCTTAGCTACAATATTTTGATTGCAAAGAGACCTACACAAAAAAAAAAATCTATTTATCATTTGTTAGCATTTGTGACACTTAGTTGCAACCATGAACAATGCTATACTTGATTTTTATACATATATTTAAATTCCTCTTACCTCAGTATTTTTACACAGGCAAACCTGAAAATACCGTTTGTGGTTTTATAAAAAATAAGAGTATTTTAAATTAAGCTGTACTGCTATGACCTAAAACCATGTAATTTGTATAACAAAGAAACCTATAGTATTTGTAAAAGTATTCATGATAATTTTTAGCCACGGGTTATACAATTGTTTCTAAGTTTGCTTACCTGTGGCAATGGAAATTGTCCCCACTATTCAGCAGAACGTATATTTCACTTGAGCATAACTGGTTTACAGGGTAAAGAAAGAATTCAGTACCTCTGGCATCCTCCTCTTTATTATCTTTTCTGCATACTAGAAGAAGCAGGATGTATGGATACAGTGTTATCTCCATTACAGTGTGACTTCTGGTTGGTCTCTGCCTTGTTGACCACTGCTATCATTCCATCTTTTTTTTTTTCTTTTCAGTCACTAACAAAACTTGAACTTTAGCAACTTATAATTGGACTTAAGATTCTACTGTCAGTGTTAAAGCAAGTGATTTTATTCTTTGAGCAGAAAAAATGTTCGTGGTAAGGGGTAGTCCTTTGTAGTACTACGACTGAATTTTTTGTTTTACCCCCTTCATTTCTCCTCGGACCAACTAATCCTGTTGGTGTCAGTGTAGGCAGTGGAGTATTAGCAACATGGCTATCAGCATTAGATACAGTTTAGCAGTGCTGTTACTCAGTTGCTTTTCTATCTTTATTTAATCTTTGATATTGGCGGTTACAATGATAGAGTAGAATGCATAAGAACTTAGTATATATTCCACATTTAGCTAGTTAATTTGCATTAGCTTCTCCTTCTGCATAATTTTGGAATGAATAGCCCTGCAACAAGAAATGCAAATTGATATACTGATACAGAATGGAGGGTCTGTAAAGAAGTGTGATCTTTTAATAAAGGAAGCCAAAGAGGCTTTTTAATGTATATTGCACTCTTAATGATCTTTCCTCTGATCCACTGAACTTTCTTGCTAATTCCCAGCAGAGGGAGTAAGTGAAATGAAGATGAATGAATCATACGTAGCTTTGTGGTATTAACATGCAGAGTCATCTGAACATGTGGAAAGATATTTCAGTTAGTTTTACATTTTGGACACTTTCCAAACAGAAGAAAAAGAGCTTAAGAAGATGGATACAATTTTCTTGTGACTCCACTTGAAGTGAATATATCAAAACACAACCTTATTTCATGACAAGGATCAGATTTTTTTATTAATAAACTTTGAAAAAACAAAATTTGCTTGTAATTAAAACATTATTTATGAAGGCATGGTCTGAAACGATGTTCCTTTCCAATGTTTTTTCTACCTGACTCTAATATACTAAAATTCAATTTTTCTCTAGGCTGTCCCACATTCAATTTTTATTAAAATCCATGAAGCAGTTTAATAATTTATTTCAGCAGATGCAAAAGTCTAAGCTTCATTTTAAGTTTCCTGTCTTGTGCTTCTCATCTATGTTGTATTTTTTATTTCCTGAGGTGGGAGAAGAACAAACATTTTTTATCTTGAATGCAGCCTACACCCAAGCAATTATATAGAGTACACAAAGCAGAAAACGTCTTTGTTGTCAGAACTGCAGTGCAACCAAGCAAGTGAACAATGTACTACTCAGATTTACTTTATATGAGGGTATGTCTTTCCTGCACATAGAAATATTTTGTAAAATCACTTTTGCCAGTATAGCATGAATATTTTTAAAACAATGCTACTTGGTAGGAATAAAACCTATAATTGAATTTCTTTTTTGACCCACAGTGGCTGCTCTGGAAGTAGTGTTGAAATGATTTTTCATTTTAAGACTGAGTCAGTGTGCACCAGCTTTCCATTTTCATTTCTGCCTCCCTTATCAGTGCCCTAAGAAACAAGCAACCTTCACAGTATTTTTCACTTTAATGCTTTTACCTTGGACTGCAAGGCAGCATAGTGTGGTGTTCATTCATTTATCAGGCAATGCCTGTATTTTCCATCCTCAGACTCACTGACTTTACAAGGTAGTGACTCTTTAGGAAAAAAAAAAAAAAAAAAGGTGCTCACGTTGAAAGCAGAACTCTCAAGTTTGAGAGAAACTTATTGAAATTGACAAGATGCTGAAGTGGGGAACTAACTACCCGATGTATTTTGGTCAATTCTTCCAGTCAGTTCGTCCAGCCTTCCTTTCTCGTCTCTTACATAGAAGCTAAGCTTGAAGCACCCCATTTGAAGGTCCAAGAGCAGTACCGTTCACAGATGCAAGCAGCTTCAGCTAAAGCCTTTCACCCTGATACCACCGCAAGGATCCTGACTGTAGCTACCGTGACGCAATTACCCCGCCACCTCCAACAGCCGCTCGAGAAAATAACCTAGAGATGGCTTGTCACTACCTCAAGCCACTTAGGGTAGGCAAAGGGGGAAAGAAACGTCGAGGCGGAAAGTTGCAGCGGTGAAATCACCCTTTTATAGTGCCTGGTCCAGTCCTTCTCCTCACCCCCGCGTGGCTCTGTGACCTGGCCGCGGTCAATGTCTTGCCGAGNGGCCGCCGAGGGCTGCCGGCCCCCACGGGCTGCAGGTGAGTGAGGGCGGCGCGGGGCCTGGTGGGCAGCGGCTCCTCGGGCCGAGCCGCGGGCGCTGCCGTCGGGGGAGGCTGGGCGGCGGGCAGGGCTTCGCGTCCTTCCCCGCGCCTTCTGCGGAGGCTGTTTGTCTGCCGGCACAGCCACGGGAGACGCTTAACCTGAACCAAAACGGGTGTTTAATTTAAAGGCCGCGTGTACCTAGTGGGACACCGGTTTCCATGTACACAAAGGGCTCTTTCGCGACACGCGTTTCCAGGTTTCTCGAAGGTGTGAATTGGATTGAGGTGAACATGCTTGTGCTCCCACCAGCCCGGCTCCCTGCAGGAAGGCCGAGCTCAGCAGGCAGTATTTCCTTGCCCTGAAAGGCTGTGGCTTTTCCTCTCCTATTCCTCAGATAGCTTTCAAAATGCTGACTGATCCTCTACCCTGAAATTAGCCATAAATGGGGTGACTTTTCACCCTCTTTAATATATTTTCGGGCACAAGACCTGAAATACCACAAATGCATTGTTGTCATTATTATGCTATCTTCTGTTGACAGACTTTACTGTCTATAGTATATTTAGTGTATTGAATTTTAATTCCCACTGGTGCATCCTAGGTTACTGTATAGAAATCTCTTCAATTCAAAACCTTTAAGAGTACAATGAAATTTTAATTGTGATAGCATCATCTTCCCAGTTTTGCCTTACAAGTAGCTGAAAACTACCCCATATGTAAAGAGAAGTTTATAGGAACACCCCAACAATATAAAAACTAATTGTTTGCATATTTTCACGCTAGTTGAAAACATATTTTTTTCCTGGAGCTATTTTAATTGTATTTCAATTGGATAAAGAAATGGATGTATTAAGCCTTATATGTGTATAGATACCAAAGTAACGTAAGTATTAGCTAGAAGCATGCAGTGGACTGTACATTCTGTCCTTTGTCTGAAAGTAAATTGTTATTCCAGGTAGACACACAGGATCTTCCAGAAGCTTTTCCTGTTCTCTTATTTTGCAAATTATAAATCTTAGGTGCCATAACTATCTGTAAATCTTTCTTTGGTTGGACATCATGTTCTCTACTCAGTACTGTGCAGTCTCCTATATTTGTCATTATTAAGAAGTTCATTTGGTTTATCACTCACAGATCATTAGCTTCCAAAAATAGCAACCATGCATCAAAGCCTGTTTGATGCTGATACAAGGCTGTACATCATTTTTGCATCACAGTAATTTCTCAGTCTTTGTATCACCATGCCAATAAACACTGGGGCAACAGTCCTTTTCCATGCAACATGATATGGATTGTTTTTATGTAAATTTTAAGTGGAACTGAACTCTCATCAGCAGTTTCTACAGGGCAAAGATTAGATTACAGAGGGAAAAAAATGTAAGTTTATTACTGGCACTTGCCTTGTAGCTCTTTAATCATTGAAAGAAGGCGGTTTCAGGGTAGGAGCTGGCTTACCATTAAAGGAAAGGGAGCAGGTGCATTTAGGCTTATCCAGTGATGAGGTAGGAACTGTCTGTGGTTGTTTATAGTGATGGGTAATTAGTTTGTCTATGCACAGATGTCAGAGTTTATAGAAAGTAGAAGGTCATGTTTCTTTGCTTTCACAGAGACCTTGTGAACTTAGATTCTGCTACGTTTTTAATTAAAAGTTTTTTCTTTAGCATGTGCTTCTGGGTGTATAGGGTCTAATCCTTCTCTTGGAAAAAAAACAGCTAACCTGGCAGTGTTGCTTCTAAGGCAGTGGATGGGGAATATGAGTATGTGCTGCCTGCCATTGAGCTTTACAGAGGAAGGGGTTCTGCTCACACTCAGCCTGTGGTGGTATTGATAGCCTCTGCTGTCCTCTCTGTTGTGCAGGACATTAACAGTTGTACAGTACTTGACTGGTAGCCTCAGTATTTATAGTCATGACAAAAGAGTAGCAAATAGGAGGAAAAAAACCTCTTTAATAACAAGGACTGGCACTCAACTGTTACTGAAGAACTGAAAATATGATTGAATTATGGAAGTGTCTCAGGCAAATACTTATTGCAGTAGCAAAGCTGCATTTCAGATTCACCAGGACAAAAGTGAAATCATCAATATCTAACAATACATAGACAAGTTCTCCCTGTTTTGTGTGAAGATTTAATAAATGGTCATTGCCTCACAGCCCAGCTGTTCCACTCTTGATTTCAGATGTGTGTTTCCAGCACAACTGGTCTTTGATTGGAGAGAACTGTGACCAATACATATTGTAGATAAGGACCTGCAGAGCACTCACTGTGCAGAAAGTGAAGGTGACTTTGAAGTCTGTTGTTACAGATCTCTTGTTCAGTGCGCTGCACAGCTGGAATGCATCAGTTCTCTTGTTCTCTGCTGTCTTGCTTCATAACAGCAAGATCAGGCTTTGGCCCAGTAAAGGTAGTATATATTATATACCCAGCAGTTCATTTATCTTTTTGTTATAGAAACCTCAAAGTGCCTTTCTGAATTGTAGGTGCTGATGAACTGAATATGGCTAGTTTGTTGGAGTCCACAATACTAAAGGACATCCACTCGAACATGGAAATCTTTGTTGGAAGGCAGTAGAATGAAGGCTGTACATGCCAGGATTGTAAGACACTCTTAGAAAAAACTGCTTCATTTCCTAGCTGTGCCTAGGAAGAGAGTTAACAATCACAAGAGAAATGGAAATTCGGTTATAAAATGTAATTTATCCAAGGTATTAAATATACAGTCTTCTTTTACCTCAAGATTTTTGGTTCTGTATTATTAAAGAGAGAGTCTATGCAAAAAGGTCAGGAAAGAAGACCATTTACCTCACCATTTTATTGCAGTGAAATATCTATTCATGTTGTCACTTAAGGAAGATGGTTTTATCTGTACCAAAGCATTTCTGTGCATTGCTGCTCATCCTCAAGTCAGCAGAACTCACTCAGAATTATTTGGGTTTGATAAGCTTGGGTCCTCTCAGTTTATGTTTTTGAATTGGCCAATACTTGCACAAATCCCTCCCCAGTGCCTTATCAGCGTGGTACTGCAGTCTCTCTCCTTCCATCACTACACATGAAGAGAGTTAAGCTAAGACAGGCTCATTAAATCTGTGTCATCTCATAAAGCCTTTAATGGAAAGATCGTCCTGAAACAGCATCAAATTTAACTTTTTGAAGGTAGATGTGGGTAAAACAGTGCAATGTAAGAGGCAAGGGGGTGTCTGGCTGCCCTGAAATACATTTAAATTTGAAAGTTTTGAAGTTAAACATAAAAGTAAACCATGCAATCAGTATAGGAATTCTAGAATACTCCATTTTTGATGTCTATAGAGAGTGCACATAGTGGGTTATAGAATTCTGAGTGTTTGATGAGTTATAACAGGATGAAACTATAAGTCTTGGCAGCTCAAAGCCAAGCAACTGGGTCTGTTGGCCCCTGGAAAAATACAGGCAGCAATCTGGGAGCAGAGTGTAAATGTATTAGTAGATGTTTCTGTGAAAACAATCAGCAGTGACTCTTCTAGTGAAACTCAGACTTAAAAAATCGTTGTCTTAATTTCAAGGGTACCATTTTACTGTGTTCATATCTCTTGCAAGTCCTGTTACTCCTGATGCCTGTATTCTATATAGCCTCAAAGGGAGTCAACAGAATTCCTCTTGGCAGTAGTAGCTTTATCCAGTGGTTGCAGGAATGTAACAGAAAAGTGTTTTGGAACCCTTTAAACAGCAGATGGTGTATCTGCTTTAGTGCTGCACTTTCGAAACACACCTTGGGAGCAAATTTCACTGTAGATGTTATTGGGACAAATTTTGAAATAATCAAGAGGAAGATTAGATCAATGACTCAGAGAAATATGCATCAAAACAGGTATAAGAAATGAAGTGGGACTTTTTAGCAGTTTATCACCATTGACTTCATGACCTTGAATGAGTCTAGTGAAGTGTAATTACAAGAGTATTTACTTAGGGCTAATGGTTTTTTAGCCAGCCTGTTGATGTCCAAAGAGAATGAGATAAAACAGGACACTGATTTGGTATTTCTTCCAGTGCATTTTGTTTCTCAGAATTCTCATGCCTGTGGTTCTCCATTCTCCCAGCTGCTTCAGAGCAGATTTCATCAGTCAGCTACAGGAGTATGGAAAACCTACACATATATAAGCTGGCACATACATTCAGTGGTGTCCTCTGCCAGCTGGTTCTCTGGTGAAGTTTGTTGCTAAGACAGAAGTAGCTTTGAAAAGAGTCCTTCAAGGAAAATTTCTTGACAGTACTTGACAGCAGAACGTTTTCTTTTATGAAAACACTAAATGATTTAGGGATAATGTCTGAGTTTACAGGTGAGACACTCCTGAGAGTACACAGTTATAAAAGGTGCTTCAGCTCACACTGCTAAGATACAGTCCCCATAAGCAGGTTGTTTGTTCTATGTATAAAAATACACAATAGCTTTGCTTGTTTTTTTTTTTTTAAGAGAAAAGGAGGGTTTTTTTTAAGTAAATTTATTTTTGATGGCATTGTTTAGTACTGAAAACCTGAAAACTCTGTGTTTTGGTTTGTTTGTGTTTTATCTGCAGCACATAAAAGTTCTGGGCGAGGGAAACAGGTTGCATTTTTACTCCTTTGTATCTTAAAGTGGTAAGTGAGATGGGAAGATTACACAGTTCTCATTCTCCATGTCATTCTTCTTTTATCACATCAGCTTTGGCAACTCTTGCTATTTAAAGCAAAGCAGAATATAACAAAGGAACTGCTTCATCTTCTAACTCATTGTCTAATACAATGCAATCAGCTGCCTGTATTTTAGAATTATGGGGTTTGTTTGATTCTACATTTGAGTAGATTTCTTTCCTTCCTAAAATGGAAAATATTCTAGAACTGAACAAAGAAGCTATAAATACAATATAATGGGGAAATTAAAGGACTTAGGGCACTAAGTATGCCATCAAAATTAGTAGCTCTTTTAATCTTACAGTTGTGGCATTCTTTCCTTAATACTGGAATCAGTATCACTAAAGTTTTTTGCAAGGTACTGAGGGGTTGGGCAGATGCAGGAGTTGCACTGCAGCAGCTGACCGTGGAAACATGCAAGAGTTTCCATAGGTACTTGGACAAATTGGAGATTAAGGGAGGACAGACACATGATCTGTCTTATCTGTCCTTCTAACTAATTCCATTCCTAGAAGAAAAACAAATTACTGATTTCTGCAGCTACAAGCCTTTTGAGTTCGTGTAGTGTTTAATGAATCACTATTGAGTTGACAGTTTCATAGGTAGGTATGCTGTGCAAGACATGCCCTGTAGCTTAGGCCTTGGCTGGTAAGACTACAGGATGGAGACATTCCAGATCTGCATCACCTTGTGTGTTGCTCTGCAGTGGAAGGCAGGTATGTCTGGTCTATTTGAGGTCTGATTTTTACTTAATGATAAGTTAGCTTCAGAAAACTATAGGACAGAAAAACATCAGGAGAGGAAGAGAATTAATGTCTCTGCTTGTGTCCCAATCAGAGTAGAGAAGTAGTGCATGATTGAAGTAAATATGGGAGTATCTGGTGAGAATTCTCCATTACGCCTCACAAAAACTTCAGATCTGGTTTCCATTCTGTTTTCTGCACTGTAGACTGGTTGTGTGGTGTGTTCAGGCATGCTCTCTAGTGTTTGGAAGGAACCATTCATTATGATTTGGTAGATATTCACCTCAGAGTCACCCATTCTTCTCAGACCTTCTGAAATCAGCCTCTTCATCAGAGAACATCAGATTATCCAAAACGGGAGATTTCTTGGTGGGGCTGGAAATCACAGAGGAAAGATAACAGAATGTGTCCCCCCAGACATTTTATTTGACATTTTCCTTGCTGGGTGGGGTGATGTTGACAGTTTTAGCAAAAGATAAACAATGCAATATTTAGAAATTTAAATGCATATCAAAACTGTGCAGAGGTAGTGTGGTGTTCAGAAAGACTATAGGTGGCAGCATCATAATAAAACAGAGTTTATTTGATGTCATTAGTCAAACAGAAATCAGCCCTTAGTTTCTTCAACAGCATGTCATGAGCAAATATATAAGACAGGGTGAAACAAAAAGAGCAGATGAGAAACCTGGAGTTGATCATCATTTAAGCAAACAGTCAAAATACACCAATCAGTCTCTTAATCTGTGTGATGTCAGTTTTTGTAAACATGAATGAACGTGCAGACTTGTGGAGATCCTTCTCCATATCTTGCTTGGTGCATTCAAGCTATCAGTGGTAGCTGAATTTTGCCACACTGGCACATAATCCAAGCAAGAAAAAAAAATGCTGTTTTCATTGGGACTGTTGTCTCACGATTTTAAAAAGGAGTATTTGAAGAAAGACAAGTTAGTGCATTTCAGTGAAGTGTCCCTGAATTTTCCTAGGTGGCTAATGTCTTTGAGACATTGAAGATGAATGAACTAAAAGTTGATTTTTTTTCTGGAGCGGAGTACTCAACAGTTTATGAAAATGGAGCCCATTTCAGTTATTTTAGCTTCCAAATATTAATACTTCTAAGTTAACTCTGAAAAAGAAATATGTTGTTAAAACATAAGGAGGACAACATTTTTTTTTTCTTTTGTTCCTCTTACTTGCCATTAAAGTTTATAGGAGCTGTTAATGAGGAGTATTTTCTTGTGTCAGTGTGTGCTATACTTTTCTTCTAGTATTAGTTTATAGGAGAAATGGGAATTTTTTCCTCTGCTGTCCAGGGAGAACTGTCAGACCCATTTGGCAGGGCACAGATTCACTTTCTTTCTTGTCCTAATGCATTCTCTTCTAATCATTCAGTCCAAAATTATCAAAGTGAAGTCATAGACTGTATCTGGTCCATGAGTTTCTTGTTCCTCAGCAGCCTGCTTTATAAGATACTGTAGAGGTTACTGCTCTCAAATATTCTATTAAATATGTACTTCTCTCAAAATTTATTTGATACAAAGTCATGGGAGCACAGGTATAGATCTTTTTATTATTTAATCTTGTAGCCTAGCTCTTTTTCAAATCTTATTGTGAGATGAAAGTATGGTGCAGACTGTAAACTCAGTTCATCTAATTGCTACTGAACCGACTGATGAAGAGTGCTGTATTTCTTTATTGGTTTATTTTTTTAAAGTGAGGTGCTAACTGTACATCAGTGTTTTAAACCGATTGTGCAGATTACAGAGTTCTGGGTAACTTGCATCAGTGAAAGCATGCTGGGGAAAAAATGTCAAGTGTCACTGTGAAAATTATTTATTCTTTCTAATGACTTAAGGTTCCCTTTTTTTGATTCCGTTTTCAAAACCTCTGACCAAATGCCAAACCAGTGTGAATTAAACTACTTAACTATTTCTGCCTGTCTTGCCTCACACTACCAGGCAGTGTTGAAATTTACCTGAGCAGCTTCCACAGAACTTCAATTTGTTTTCTCAGAAATAGATATGAAGCAAGATTGCAAAGCTGAAATATGCAGGTATTATTTTATTTTTTACCAAGCAGAGGGAGGAAAACACTATTACTCCTGTTTTTCTTTCTTTCATAAGCCAGTGTAATGGATTTAGAGACACTGTACTTTCATGTAGAGGGATAACAAAGGCATCACACTCAACACAGAGGCTTTTAACATCTTTAGGGATAAATCACAGTCAACTGCAATAGGAAAGAGACACCTAACAGAAAATCCCGCTGTGCATCTTATTGGATAATGATTCCTATTCACTGCAAGAAGTGATGGCTCCCATCTCTGTCGTTAGGTATTTAATCGCTGTGAAAACTTGACCCTCAATAACTATTCATCTAAAGAGTGGGTGCTTGCTGGGAAGTACTTCTGAACTTGGGAGCACTGGGTGTGCCCTGTCTGTAGTATAGCTCTGTCTGAGTAGTAGCTGTATATGTGTCATTTTCACCTCTTTCCTTGTTCAAAGATTGATTTCAAGGAAAGGAAATTTCATTCTGTGAGCAAAAAAGGTAGCTGTCATGTACGTTGGACCATGCCTCAGATCTGAGCAGGGTAGGTGGACAGGGAAGATGCATGACTACTGAACAGTGCAGGAAGTTTTCCTGGATCAGGCTGTCATTGATCTTGGGTTCTTGGAACAGCCCTGGACACAATCTTGGTTGGATAGGCTGGTGATGATTTTCAACAAGCAGAGTGGATGTAGTCAGCCTTTTTTGAAGATCATGGGAGTTTAGCAGTCTGGTTTCAAACATTGTCTCCAGTACCATAGAATAGTCTTGAGAATGTTTCACTTACAAGAGCAGATACAGCCCGAGGCAGAAGCTCCTGGCTATGAGCTAGGCTGTGTTAACCACATCAAGCAAAGTGATTTTGTCCTTACCCTGGCAGGTGTCAGTAGGTGAGCATTTAGGTATATTGAAGGGGAGGGGAAATTGTGCCTTCTGTTTTGATTATTTTTTTTAAACCACTGCTCTATTTCTGTGCTAGTCTGTGGACTTTTTATAGCATGGTATGAATGATTTGTGTTTGATCCCGTAGCTAGAGAGACCACTTCCAGTCTGTAGGGCAAAGGAGGTCATTTATGTGTTGCTGTGAAAGGCTGTGGGAGCAAATGGCAATTTTCTCACAGTCACAGCTCACACTTCTCTTTACACTTCGGAGCTGGAGGTAAGGTCAGTGGGCAGCAGGGTGCTGACAAGAGTAGGAGTTCACTGGAACAAATAAGTATTCACCCAGTTAACGGTTATTTATTCTTTTTTTTTTTTTTTGCTGTAAGATTACAGCCCTTAACTCAAAGATGGTCTAGTGCAATGCTGTTCCAACAGCTGCTGTAAGCAGAAGATATTCTGGGTATAGTTGGACTCTGTACACTGATGACTGATCACACAAATCTGATAAATTCTTATGACAGGATCTGTGGCTTTGAGGTTCATTGTAGAATCCAGATTGTGCCTTATTTGCTGTTAAGGCTTAATAGAATTGCCCATTGATTTCTCTGCAGCCACGTCCCCCAAGGGATTTATTCATTCAGGGATTAAAATTGTTCCACGGTTGTCTGATTTGTTTAAAGCTCATGTGTATCTCTTAATTGGAGACCATGACCTCAAAAATAGCCAAAACCTTCCATTATCCTTATGTGGAAGAAAAAGGTGTACAAAAAAAGTCATATTCAAATTAATGAAGGCTCCTACATCTCTACTTTTGTACCTTCCTACTTCTGCTTGCTTGAGTCAAAAATTACTTGAAATATCTGTCTGATGAATTTGTTTGGAGTGGAAGAAAGCCAAGAATTATTTTAACAAATGTTTTAGCTTGACACTGAGTATGGAGGCTTAGTTTGCCAAGCTGGAAAAGTGAATAACTAGGCAGTTTTTTTGAGGCTTATATAGGGTGTGGGTCATCTTGAATGTCAGTTCCGATCTATGTTACATATTTGGAGAGGAGTGTATATTGTGAATGAATTGACATGTTCTCATCATAAGTTTCATGTTTCTTTGAAACAGCAGATTAGTTTTGAGAAACTCTGGCACATAGTGCAGTCAGCTGAGAAGCTAAAAGGACTTCAGGAAGTGGGCTCCTTCTATGCGCTGGACAAAATTTCTGAGGTACCTGCAAATGTGCCTGGAGAAGCATTGTGTTGGGTGCTGTGATGGTGCAAAGGGAACGTGTCTGGTAAGCTGGGGTGCAGAATACAGTGAGGAGCATTGGGAAAGGCTCCTGGGAAAGGTGGATGGAGTTCAGGAAGGGAGAATGGAGTCTTCTAGAACAGCTCCTGTGAGCGCAAGGTCCAATGGGTTGGTGTGGTGCAGAGCTGTTGTCCTGTCTATGGCCTCTTGGCTGTAGAACAGGCTCACTTGCTTCTTTTGACAAGTGTGTCAACGTTAATTCTTGCCACAGCTGTGAAAGAAATCAACAGAAGCCACCTGAAAGTTGAGCTGCTGGTGGTGCTGCTTCTCCTTTTGCATGGTCATTTGATATCATAGTGTAGTGTATGTGAATAAAGCCATATGTGGACAAGACAGAACAAGGATCTGCTGCAAGGTCAGAACTGAGTTGGATCACTGGATTCACTTGAGATCTGAGGCTGTCAAACTTAAGTCAAGACCAGACTTTAGCTAATGTTAATCTGATGATGGAGCCAGATCTAATCCTAGTAATTAAAAAACCCCGAACAAACCTTGATTCCATGAATTAAATAGAATTCATTGAAGAGAAGGGAGGCTTCTCTGAGCATCACTCCCTACTTTGTTCTGCCACCAGCAAAGTGCTCTGTCATTAGTCCTTTTTAGGAAATTTTTTCAATAACTATTCTTGCTTTCCCTTGGACCTTCTGCCTTTACTACTGTTTTTCCTACAGTGTTTCACCTTCCTTGCTTTCTTCTTTTGCATTTGTGCCATACGAATACTTGGATTTGTGATAGCAATCTTAAGGGACACCTCCTCTGCCCCAGAACATCAGTTGCTTTTTTGGACTTGCCATGCATCTATATAGATGATGGTTCTGTTGCTTTCATTATGTTCTTGGATAAGGAAGCTCTGTTGCATTTTACACTTGCTTTGAACTGCTTCAGTGATGCTTAAACCAGTCACAACAATGGGTTATTAACTTGAAATTTAACAGCGTAAGATGATAGGAGAAAAAAAGTATCTTTCTTTTCTAGAAGCAAGTTGAAATTATGGGTTTGTAATAATATACTACTGCATACCTGATATTCCAGGATCCCCAAGTGGGCTTCAATCCTTGAGCAGGCAAAGTTCAACGTTTTATGACACTGAAGGTTAGCCCATTTCAGAGATACCTGAGCTGAGTAAAGGGTCTGGCTCCTCTGACATTTGCATTCAGTCTGCACTATACGGAAGGATAATGGTAGCTGGCCTGCTGTTTTGACAAAATTATGCTCTGTAAACTGGTTACTGACGCTTGTGTAACTCAACATTGTTAGCACAAGCATATGAGTGTTTCTATTTGGACTCTGATGGACTGCTTTAAGGAAGCGCTGTCTGCTCTAGAGTAAAGAGGTTGTTTCCATGACCTTTCTCATGGTGAGAGGATTTTTTTAGCAATAACTAATTCTTTGAATCTGATGTGAAGTGATTCTGTGAGCAGAGAGCACTGTAAATTGTAATGTGTACACAAAGGATTTTTGGTCAATTTTCTTGAAACATTCTCTGCAACTGTTGCAATGAGCCTGATGTAGCAGGTTTCTTAATCAAAGCAAAATACTGACTGTAACTTTTAAATCAGATTCTGTAGTTTTTACTTACATTGCTTCAATAGTCTGGTTTAATAACCTGCTCTGCTGCTTTGCAGTCTTTTCTGAATGAAAGTCACAAGCTGTAGCTCAATCACAACATGTGTGCAGATAGGTACATCTCAACTTCCTGTTGAACTCCTAGATATTTTGGAGCTGTGGATGATGGTGTGGGAATCTCCAGCAAGGGCTTCCTTGTTCCACCTCCACAAAACAAACTTGCAAATTCTGCTGAAAAGTATTTAATTGCTTTTCAACCACATCTGGTCCTACACAGCACTGCATTTGTCAGCTGTATTTCCCTAATATAAAGTCTCATTTTCTCCTAGCTTTTTGTATCTGACTAGTTGTTATTTTAATAGCCTCTATTTCTGAAGCATAGGGCAAAATAAAAGTGACCAATCTCATTTTCTTCATTGTATTTATAAGTGATTACACCGTTTTGTTTTCTCTGTCCATTCTTCACTATGGAATGTGGCTGGAATTTACAATAGCTCTGAGCATCATCCTAACTGTTTTTTTGGCTATTAGAATTGGACTGAAGCTGAGTGCTTGTATTAGCTCAGCCCAATAGTCAGCTGTGATGTTATTAAAACTTTTTATTCCACAACAGTCTGTACAGTTTCAGTGACTTGGAGACAGTATCTGCTTTAAAAGGTTAGGCTGAGGAAGCAAAAGCATTCGCTAGTGAAGGTAAGAGTGCTACTGTGATAGCAAAGTACAAATGGTCTAAGTTTCATTATCAAAATAATCTTCAACTTGTAGCTAGTCTTTGTGATGTTTCTTATTACTCAGCCACTTTGCTTAGGAACAGGAAATTGCCAAATACCCAGTGAAACCATTTCAGTTTTCAAATGTCTTAATTACACTGGATGTGTAATGCCTGATAACATGCTGTGTGTTAAACCAGAACGCCCTGGTAATTTTGTGCAGACTGCTTGTAAAGAGCATTATTTACTTTGCTGAGTCAAAGCATAAGGTTGAGTGTGTCAGAACCAAAGTTCATTGTGCAGCTGTAACCTGCCTCTTGTATGTGGGGTGGACTCCAATTACACCATCACAAGTTATTCATCCTGTTGTCCCCCCTCCCAAAGGATCTAAAAGTTACACCACCTGCCAAAGTTATGAGTGACTGAGTATAATGAAGAAAATTAATGCAAGGATCACTGTTATTGCTAATAAAATATCACTGGCTTATAGTAAAAACCTGAAGGGAAGTTAATCAAGAAATAAAGACATTGTATGCTGCATAAATCAATGCTGATTTAATGTAGCTGTAAAAGTGAAAGTGTAAATTGTTTACATGCAACTGTCAATTCTAAGACTTTCAAAACCAACTAAAATAGAAAATTACTTTTTCCTGGGCTTACATGTCATTTGAAAAAATTTAAGGTACTGAAGTCCCATTTTCTTAAAGGCACTGTAGAATTTTACATCTTATTCCAGATTAGGAAAGTAGTTTGCTCTGCTGTGTAATTATCAAATCATGCAATACTTAGTAACTAGATCCCACCCAACTTACTTTAAAACAGACTATTTAAAAACATACCATGTAGTTAGTATAGCATGGAAACAGAAAATATATTTTAAAAGAAGAAGGAACTTTTCTGCTCCTGTTTGGATATTCAGATGACTTTCTGGGTACGTAAAGGATTTGTTTTCCTCAGTTTCCTTTCTATTCCCCTTTCTTTTTGATATCAGTATTTCTTGCCTCTAGTAAAACCCAAGGAAAACCTGGACCAGAAATAAGCTGGAGAATTGGAACATGTGCAGAGACTCACATACCTAAAACTAGAAATCATGGCGGGAGCAGGAGAATAAGAAAAAGAGATTATTAAAATAAACTGTATTTGTAGAAATTTTTCATCCTTTTGCTTCAGAGGTTATGTACAGCAGCATGGAAGATGGTGCCTATTTCTTCTGCTCTGACTTCTGCCTGGCAGCTCCACATGCAGGCACCCAGAATCCAGTCCAGATGGGCTCAGCTCAGTGCTGGTGGTAGTGCTGCCCTCCTCCTCCAGTGATGGCTCTAGGGAAATGGAGGTAGGCGGCAGTTCTGTGAGTGTTTGAGGAACACAGAGCAGTTGGGAACTCAAGTGTTTGCCCTTTGAATCATCAGAATAATGGAGTAGGCACATGTATGACGACACTGGTATCACTCTGTGGTGCATGGAGTCTTTAGGCTTTTTAATTCTTCTGGAATTGCTTATACTTCCTCTGGACATTGTCCTTCAATAGCAATAGAACTTTTATGACTAGTAATGAAACAGTAAAGGTTGTTAAACCCAGCCTAGAGGGGATGCAATTGCATCATCATAAATGTATTCAGACTCAAACACACAGAGGGAAATGAGCTACACTGGTAGTTTGCAATGCTAGATTAACTGCTGGACTCGGTGGCCTCTAAGATGTTTTCCAGCCTAAATGTTTCTATGATTTGTGCCTAAATACTGTATACTGAGAGCTGTGTAGGCCATTGTTTGTTTCTGTAGTCTTCACGTCCCAACCACCAGTGTATGTCTTGTGTACTGTACTGTATTATATATATTATAATGGGTTGTTTGTATGGCCACTGGGTGTGTTGTATCAACTTCAGGCTAGATGGAATAAGAGCTGTGAACCTGCAAAGACGTGGACTGCAGGCTAGACAAGCCCCCTGAGGACTGAAGATGCCATGATGTTCTATTTTCCTTGTTGCTCTTATAATCCAGAGGTGCACATGTCTCCAGCCTAAATAGTCTCACTAGATAATGTGAGCTATTTAGCCTTCAACGGGGAAAATAATTCTTTTTTCCCCATCTCACAGCTCCTTTGCTCAGAAGGTCCTCTCTTAGTTACCATGGATATGCAAACTGGTGGTACAGTCTTCCTATCTTTTATTCATACACCTACTAACATCTGTACCAGTGCAGCTTTCAAATATAGACCTGGCTTGTGCTGGATCTGGCTAAATCTGGAGCTGTTTTACACATTTCTTTGACACATTGGTTTTGGCTGGTCGTTCTACCTTTTTGAGCAGATGTAATATTTCATAACTTGTCACTGAATTTTTATCTTTCCATTCATGATGGTGACAACCAGAAATCTGATTGTGAACCACCAACATGAAGCATATAAAGCAGCTTGAGAATTTCAAGAAATCTGTTTCTCAGAACCCCTCCCTTGAACATTGGGTGGTGTACAAAGTATCAGGTTACACGGAGACCTGGAGCAGGTGGGTCAGTTCCATACAGTTCAGCAGCAAAGGAATTTGCATTGCAAAAGAATTTATACATCTTATTCTTCAGTGGCACTCGACCCTAATTGTGCTTGATTTGACACTAACTGTCTAATTAAGGAATCTTTCTTTAGGCTTCAATGGGCATTGAATCAGAGCTGCTGAGACCAAGGGCACTGAACCACCAGGTTAGGTTTATTACCTTTATAACTGAGGTAGAGAGCTCTGGAAAACTAGGACCAGCTCTGTAGTATCAGCATTTATCTAAACATTAAGAGATCAAGACACTGCAGACCTCACACTGTTCCCATTTACTTGACCATATAATGCATGGTGAATGTGGAGAGTAGGCAGGCTACTGGATGTCAGCTGAGCCACCAAAACCACAAGGGAAATAGAGGCAAGTGTATTTGCAAATTTAAGTATACAGAGAAGCATTGAAGTAGGAGTTCTCAAGCTTTTGTTCACTTACACTGTTAGGATAAACTGTTGGTTTTTTGTGACATTCAGATATGAAACACAGTTAATATTTTTCATGACATTTTTTCTGCCTTTACCTTTAAAAGAAAGCCACAGTAGTAATGAGAGGATTAGCAAATGTGTTTGTTGAGAGTGTTGCTGTGACTGATTTTTCCAGAGGCATGTGATCTTCTCAAGTATGAATAGCATCAAGCTTTTTACTGCTCTTATTATTTGATTGTATTCTTACAGTATTCAAAGGACTCAACCAGCACAAGAAGCTATTGTGCTTGGAACTGTGCAAACACGCAAGAGACAGAATCGTCTCTTAAACATCCTGAGTTTAAGGTAGCAAGACAGGTAAAACATGCACATTCAGGCAACTCCGTCATAACTTGCTGTTATGCATTTAGGTGGGGTCATAACAAGATTTTTGGCACCTTTCCCTTTCTCCTCCTCCTCTTGTCCTCCTCCTGACACCCTTTCCAGCCAGCTGCTGTTGCATTTTGCAAGCCATTGTTCTGGCACTGCCCCTGTAGTACATCCCAGGCTGGGTACCCTGCACAGTGTGGGCATGGTCCCATATCTGCATTAGCTATTTCACAAGAGTCCTCATGCATTTTCACTGAAAAGAGCAAGTTGCTGAAGACTCTGGAAAGTGATTCTAAGGTTCCAAGTAAAGTTTTTTCCCACACAGCATGTTTCTTTTGTTTTCTTTCACTTTCCATCGAGACAACTTGGTTCAGAGTTCTTCTTGGTACCTGTCTTTTGCTCTGGTTTTGGACTTTGTTCCCTCTTAAAAACTTTGCTCCTACACTAATGAGTCTCAAAGGGACAAAGGAGAAAATTCCTGTTGGTGGAGCAAGGCCTTACCCAGACCTGCTAGTCTGCCTGCCATACTATTTTGGATGCCAAGTTGACAGCAAGAATGAATTTATGCCATGAGATTGAAAAGGAAGTGTATCATTCAGCTGTTTGAACCAGCAGATGGCAAATGTAAAGAAAAAAAAAATCTAAGAGCCAATCCAGAGAACAGACATTAAATAAAGCCATCTGGCAAACATATGAAGGGAAAGAAGATGAGACCAAGTTCTGCTTTAAATATCTGCTCACATTGAGAGGAAGTTGGTGGAAACTCATACCATGGGACAGCAGGCTTTGAGCCTATAAGGAGTCCTGCATAGTGTCAAAGCCTGTGTCAGTGTTGAGGACTTATAAGAAGGACCTTAAGCTATCAAGGAGGCAGAGCCTAAGCCAGCAGCATTCCTGCCTATGTGAGATCCTAGTGATACTCTACATAGAACAGTGATTACAGAATTGCTTGGTGCCCCATGATGGGATTGAAATGACCACACCTAGGAACCTCATTTGTAGAGAAGGACTAGAAAGATAAGCATGGAAGTAAGCAAAGAGGGTGATCTAATATAAGTTGTGGATGCCAAATTCCTGGAGGTATTCATGGCCAGGTTGGATGGGGCTTTAAGCAGCCTGATCTAGTGGAAGATGCCCCTGCCCATGGCAGAGGGGTTGGAGCTAGATGATGTTTAGAGTCCCTTCCAACCCAAACCATTCTATGATATCACAAATTCTGAAAGGCGTTGATAAATCTATTTTTGCTACTTTGCCCTACAACATTAATTTCTGGAGAAGAAAGATGTATGTGGTTTTGCACTCAGGCTTTTATGTGAAATTTCAAAAGAGAAGCATTGTCCATTGAAAAGGGAATTGGTATCTTACATAAGTACCCAGCCTTTCTTTTGGAAACTTGCTTTCAGGGAATGTGATTTCAGAGCCCAGAAGTCTAGCAGATGTTATTACTATTTCTGTTTTACAGGTCAGTGCTTTTTGTTTTTATGCTCTGAGAAATGCCTACAGCTGCTAGCCTTTTATCTTATAAAAACATCTAGATTCTGTATCATATCCTTAATTTATACATTATTTTTTTGAGGTAAAATGGGGATATTGTTGAACATTGCAAAAAACATCTAGTAACCAACAGTTTTGTTGGCAGACTGTGTTGTCTTATTTCCATAAAGGGCAACAGAGGGTAATTTTGTGGAGAATTTTGTTTTTGATATCCAGGCCTGTGGCATTAGATGGGACGAATAATCCCACCACTTAACTGCAATAAAAGGAAAATATCTCAGTATTGTAACCTAATTTTTAATGCTTCTGTTGATAAAAAGGTTCACATGAGTGATGATGTAGCAGCAGTATTTTGTGCATTAACTGTTGGTTTCAGACATTTACATGGGTAAAAGTTGCCAACTCTCACCAAACAAAGTTTCAAATATCTATTTCCTTTCCATTTCATCTGTGTCATTACTATATCTGAGAAAGTTTTCTTTAGTTTCTCTCAGCATCTAATAGCCAGACTAACAAAATAGCAGTATTTCTGTCGCTCTGCTCAGATGAATAATTCATTGCCCTGCATTTTTTGTGTAAAGTAAATTTCAACTCTTTCTTTTGTAAAGATGATTTACAAGAGGTCCTGGACACACAGAAATTAATTGGTGCCTTCAGGCATGTCATTATCTTTACTGAGAGGGAAGTAACAGTTTATTTCTGTGAAATTTTGGTTAAAAAATTTACTATGCCTAGTGTTAGAGGGATGGTATCCTTTAATTGAAGTTGGAGTTTGGCAGGTTTTTTCAGTGCTGTTCTGCTGCTATTCTCCCCAGCTCAGTTGAACAATGGGCTGGAGAGATGTTGGCAGTGTTGCTTAGTTACAATTCATCAGCTTGAATCAGTGCTTCAAGCAGCTCCTTCTGAACAACCGGGAGACTTTTTGGCACTGTGTCACTGAATCGAGCAGAGATGTGAGCAGATTACGGACCGTCTCAATTGCTGTAATACTACACCTTTGCAGGGGGATTTGGACAGCAGTGTTTGACTTTCAGTGGTTGAAGTCAGGTTTCACGTGGCTTTACAAGTATATAGCCAAGTAAAGCAAATTTTTAACAGTGTGTTTTGTTGCAAGGTGTGTTTGACAAGTTTGGCACTTTGGCATCTTTCTGTATTCATCAGGAAGATTAAATCCTTCACTAAGTATGTCCCCCTGGAATAGATATGCTATTTGCTGAAGCCTGCCTGCAGGAAAAGTGAAACATATAAGAGGAACTGCTACCTTCCTCTTACAGCATTTGACCAAGTGTTACGCTGGCATAAAATGAAGCTGGTGGAATTATGCCAATTTAGACAATAGGAAGATGTGACTGGTTTTTCTTAACACTATGGAGTGGATTTTCTCTACTCCAATTAAATCTGTTTTACTACTTACCTGTTCTTGCTGTTCAAGACATGACTGGAGGAAATGTTAAAAAAGAGGAGAACTGTCCAGTGTGTGCTCTCCGTGCAATCAACATTTCCAAGAGCATTGTTCCCATCTACATATTTTTCTAACTTTTACATGAGTTCTTGAAATTACTTTCTTCTTCCCTCTCTTTTGGGCTCAGCAGTTCTCCATTTCTTCTCAAATCCACCATACTTGTGTCTTTTAATTTCTCTTTGCCTCTATTAAGGGCTTCACTAGTAAAAGCTTGTATTTGCCACACCTTTCTTCTTGCCAAGCTTTCTCTGTTTTCTCTAAAATCTACTATTTAATGGCAGCTTGTTGCGTGGCTGAACATTAAGACCATTTGGAAGAATTTGTTGGAAAAGATGCACTGAAGTGCCATGCACTTGACTTGATTTGCAAAAACTGAATTTGTAGTAAAAAAAAAAGTAGTCTAGAGCTATCTAAAACACAAATATTTCTATGAGTAGATTCTCTGCACTGTTTTGCCTCCTGGTGATGGTATCTGTGAGATGGACTTTCACCAGAAAATTGTTTCAGAGTATCTGCACTGCTTAAAAATCAGTTGCACTGTACGGAGCTGTGATTTCTGATTTGTGCTGTGTTGTATCAGTTTTTCTTTAGCAGGTGAGTATATATTTAATATCTTAAATTTTCAGTATGTTTCTTCCAAATGTCTGTTGTTTATCTGTAGGGTTTTTTATATTTTGACTCTATTTAAAACTTGGATTAATTTAACCCTCCTGAATTCAGACTGTGACATCCATAACTATTTTGTCTGTAAGTTTTTCTACTTTTGGGATAGGACTTAACTCAGCTCTTCCTGTATCTGCGATAAAATGACAAAGGGAAATGAACAGAAGAACTATAATTTTTCCTATCAATATGATGATCTTTGGCTCCTGTTCAGAAAGGCACTTGAAGCACCATAATACTCATCTGGTTTTGGGCAGTTATAATTGCTTCAGGGATAGACTGATTCCCTGGATAAATAGGGACATTTATGGAGAGGGAGAGATCTCGAGCATAGCTAAGAGATTGCTTCCTGACCTCGAGCCTGTGCTGAACACAGATTTATTGGGCCCCTGAACCTGGCTACAGTGAAGGGAGAGCCTTTTTGGGGATACACTACATGCATTAGGTGTGCCATTGCACAGCTGAGTGGGGCTGGCATTCTGCAAGGACACTTGTGTGCCTTTCCCTTCCATTAAAGCATTGCTTTGTATCTACCAGATAGCAGGCTATTGCAGAGTCATTCCTTTTTAAGGTCATAGCTGGGCTTCTCTTGACATAAAAAGCCAGTTCTCCTGTCCCTGAGACCCTTCTTTAAGAGAGCAGTTGCCCATGTGGTGGTTGGGTGGTAGGAAACCCACTGCAAACTCATGCAGAGATAGGGAGTTACTGCCCTGGCTGAGCTGGAGTCCTCACAGATATTCCTGTCTGGGACTGGCAGAATCTACTTGAGCAATGAGGGAGCTGCTCACATGTGAGAATGTGCTCAGATGTGATGGAGAAGCAGCCAGCTGGAATGAAAGGACTTGTTTCTGCACCGATACCCCTCTGCCCTGCCAGCCTCATGGGCCCCTCCAGCCTGTGGGAGCCGTGCCACATGTGGTGTGCTCAGCACTGCTTTCATGCCAGTTTTGCCAAGATGTTCCTTGGAGCCAGTAGAAAGCAAACAGGCATCTTTTCCAGATAATTGGCTCTTTGACATTTGTGTTATGCTGCATATGAAGAGGCATTATTTCCTTCTGCTATACAAGGTGAGAGGATTGGGTATACCCCATTCAAGGGGCTCAGAGGCACTTTAGCTCCTCAGGTCTGGCTGAGCATTTACTTTTCATCTTTTAGAAAATACTGAGGAATTTGCAAGCTAAGTAGAGTAATTAATACAATGGCATGGCAATTACTTAAAATATTTAGATGGCCAGAAAATGCAGAGTTCTTATGTATTCATGAAATTCCCTGATTTGCTTCCTTTCAATTTTTTATGTTGAGTTTGGCTTTAGATTATGCTTCATAGTATAGTGTATGGGATAATATTATGTTATTTTTATTTTCACATGCTTAATATTCTCTCATTGCATTTGTTAATATTGAGGCTGTGCACATGGTGCTTATTTTTTTCTGCTTTATTTAATGACCAGATTTGAAACAGATCTTACTTTAAGGTTAAAAACTTTCTGGTTTCATTGGTGTGAAAAGCAGGAAATATTGCCCT
This sequence comes from Toxostoma redivivum, assembly GCA_013397375.1. NCBI lineage: Eukaryota > Metazoa > Chordata > Aves > Passeriformes > Mimidae > Toxostoma > Toxostoma redivivum. The sequence goes on along the minus strand of VXBI01005676.1, from coordinate 1,148,643 downwards.
TATGTGTGCTTCCTATTTTCACAACAGGTGCCTTTTTATCATAAAAACAGCTCAGCAGTTGTCCCTTTGTCCTGGGTGCTACGCAGTGGTCTTTACAAAGCCAGGAGTAACTTTTTGGCATGGCCCTCCCTATCCAGGAAGGACTCAGCTAAGCTTCCTGAGTAACATCAGCCTCCACTAAGAATTCAGGTCAGGATCTCCCTGCTTGTTACCTAGCAACTGGGGGATACTGGTGCTTTCTCCTCTGACCAGCTCCTTCCGTGTTAGATACAGGGATCACTTGGGGAAAGGTTCAGGGCAGTGCTCATAACTCATGTTTTGGGAAGACAGAGTAGCCCCATGCTGGGTATCTGATGAGACATAGGGTGCACCTGTCCAAGTCGAACTGAATTGAGACTTTCACTATTTTCTGCGGCAAACTTGAAAGTGCCTCTACTGGTTTTGCTACCACTTAAATGTCTGGCAAGGTGACAGATCCCTTCTGAAACACCAGTAGCCTTTTGTGATGTGTTGAATCTGGCAAACAGGAACCTACGCAGGTAAGCAGCTGAAGAAAGTTTATGTCTGAGGTACTTTATGGGTTGTTTTCCTCCAGGTGAAATGTGTTTCTTGGTTACACAGGTGATCAACATTCAATTCTGGGACTATTGACCTGCCTTTGTACTTATTAAAGTTTCATTGGATGGTAAGTAAAAAAGTTAAGTAGAAAGATAAACTGTCTTCCCTTGTTCTTTGTGGTGTGTGTTTATACGTAAATTGTTGAAAACAACCTTTAAACTTCTCTAGTTAATTTATTGTAGAACTGGCTAATGGAAAATCTTTAAGTGATCAAGAGTTACTGGTTGCCCTGCTCTCACTGCAACTCACTGCTTGTGGCATATTTGCAAAATAGAAAGCAGCAAGTCCCTCTGGCTATGTATTGTTTGCCGAGGCCAGCAATCATTGCCTCTGGTTAGTAACACAATAGGATTTGTTACTGCTTTTTGTTTCCCTTTGATAGATTACAAGAAGTGGTCCTTTGTCAAATGTAAAAATTAGAGTGATGTGCCATCCTAAGAAAAATACTTACCAAAAAAATTTGTCTTCATTGTGTTGTAGCTTCTCTTCTCTACTCACATATAGTAGAGACTCAGTCAAAATCAACCCAGAGTATGTTCATATCTTATGCTGGTACAGGGCTGGCATGATAGTTTTCTGAAGGACCCCTTCACACAGAAAATACAGATTTCATATTTTGAAAAACATGGAAATTAATGTTTCCAGGTGCACAAAAGCTGTTTAACTTGGTTTTTTTCAGAAGTCTATAAGCATACATTGAATTTTTTCAGAAATATGAATTGATACAGCTCCAATTAACTTAAGCAAAGGCCTGCTAAGTGACATCAGCCAAAGATCTGGCTGCACATCTCTAGGACAGGTAAACTGTAAGCATGTTTATATGGTTTTTGCACAGAAGGTTGTAGTGGTGTATTCTGAATAGGGACATAAAATACCAAATTATTTTTAAACAATATATTTTAATTATCTCTATTATTGAGCTGTTTAATTTGAGTGCTGACTAAGGCATTCAGAAACTGATTTCTTCAGAGATACTAAGTGCAGCTTCAATTGATATTTTCCACATTTAATATTCAGAAAAAAAATTCCCGGAGTCTCACATTGCATACCTGATACAGCAGCTGCTTTTTAAGTGGGCATGTCCAGTTTGGTGTCCCAGACTTTTTGTCTCTATCATACTTATGGGAGAGCTCATACATTCATTCCTAAGACTTGCAGGGTGTGTGTCCACATAAGAAGAGAGAAAAAATATATACCAGGTCAGTATCTCCATGCAGTTCAGGATGTCCTTTATTACAAAAAAGCCCTCCCACGTGTGTAACTTCATACTACTGTCTGATTAGGTGATGTAGGACAGAGTAGGAAAAATATCTGTTTGAGGGGGTGCTTCACATTTCATTTAATTGTTCTGGTCTCTGGGTCAACCACTTTCAGGGGACAGTTAACAGAAGACACTCCTTCAGTAGCTTTGATCTAGCTCTTTCAGTAAAATAGTGTCCTCAGAGCATAGCGTGGGACAAGAGAGATTAAGTCACCCAGTACCTCCTGATCTTTCCTCTGTTCACAAAGCCTGGTAGTATCCTCTTAGTAATGCTCTTCTGGCAGAGCTAGGAGCTCTGCTAGATATCTCATTCCCTACCCATTGCTGTGACTCACAAATATTTTTAAATGTTTAAAAATAGGAGGTCCCTAAGCAAATCAGAATTTCCTCAGGCTTGAGCCCGAGTATATTTGCCAACTGCATGTAAAAGGCTAAATATTTTCCCATTATACCTGCATCAGAGACACTCTGGTGAGTCTGTAGATACACAGATGGCTGGGCCCTTGCAAATTCAGCCAAGGGAGCGTATGCTGGCACTTCGGGGTTTGAAAAGAAGCTGGAATTGGTCCTGTAGTCTGGTATTGGCAGCCAGCATCAGCATCTGGGTGGTTGGATGTAGGAAAGAGCCAAGTCTGGAAAGGTTATTGAAACACTGGCCTTGCATGAACAGTGTTTCTTGATAGTAAAGAGCTCAAACATCTACTTGGACTCTGCAGTAGAGTAGTCAAGAAGAGGTAGGTGAATGCTTTCTCTCTATTTGTCTGCCAATATGTTCAAGCCTAACTAGGAGCTGGGAAGCTTCAATCCAAGAATGATCATTCTGTCATTTAGCTACAGAGGCTGCCTGGGACCCAGTATCTGGTTCTGGGCATCTGGCTGCCTGAAGAGGTGAGCTTGGAGTAGGGCAGGTGCAGAGAAGAGTTAGTAAAATGTCAGGATAATAGAGAGCTTATATCTTTGCAGAAATTAAGATGCCATGACTTGTTTGGCTTTGCAGATGAAGGCTGAAAGGGGAGATGGACTTCTTCTCTAAGTAGCTGTGGCAAAAGAAAAAGGCTCCTTCAAGGAAAGTATTACATTAACACAAAAATAAACAGGTATACACCAATCTTTTAGCCTGGGATTTTCTAACCAGAGTTACCAAGTTCTAGAATAGCATTTGAATTTGAATAGTTTTCAAAATAAGACTTTAATCAGCCTGTGAAGGGATTATATTGAGTGTTTGCTTGCACTGAATGCTCAGGAAATTCCCTCTGGTAGTATGTTCCCAAGTTTTATTCTGAAACACCTATATGAAGCTCAAAGATATAAGTGTACCAAAACATTCCTCAGGATTTCCCTAAGGAGTTTTCACCACATGACAGAACTCAAAAAGTCCAGGCAATGCATAACTCTCCTGTAACAAGAAGGGTCTGATAGGTGGGATGCATGTGACAGTGATAGCTCTTGCAAAACCACAGAGCTAGAGAGCCTCTATGAGCAAAATGACTCATCACTGACTTTGGACCTGCTCAAAGGATCAGCAAAGGCCAAAAAGTGCTGGGACCCTTCTAAGATGCTGTGCGGCTGATTATTTTGGACTTGAGTTTCTGATTTGTTGCTCTAACTAGCTCTATACACACAGAATTTTCACCTACCTTGCTGGGAAAGCAAGCAAAACACAGCAGTTTGTGGCAAGGAGTTCTCTTCCTAGGAGTGATGGGGTGACTCTGGAAGTCTGTACCATGCCTGAGAGACAAGTTGTTCCTGACTGAAACCACTTTAGTGGTTTCACTCTGTACCACCTGCCTTGGTAGAAATTATTGCAGACCCATAGGAGGTGGGAGAAAAGCCCACACAAGTAGGTTTTGTTTGCACAGCTTTGGTTTTTGAGCTTTGATTAGAAATACTGCTCTGCCACCCTCTCTCCTAGTGGTGTCCCCTTTGCTGCCCGTGGGGATATTGTCTGCTTCTCGGTTTCTCTTCCTACATCTGGGTTCTTTCTAGCATATGAATGTCGATGGTATTTAATTTATGAATGCTGTAGTACATTTTGTTGTGCTTATTTAAATCAGGCAGAGATCAAGCATTGTACAGTCACATGTAAAGGTGATGGCAAATGAGTATTCTTTGTCATGCTGGATTTCTGCTGCACACTTGCATTTATATTTTACAAATTACAGGCGGGAAATTTTTGAATTAATGACAAATATTTCCCAACAGTAGTTACTTAAGTGCCTGCACGTGTTAAATTAACCATAATAATCTTGTCATAGTCATGAATTAATAACCTGCATCTGATTGGGCTTTTGAGAATTGAAGTAAAACATTTGTGGTGTATTCAAAGAAGGGAGCCTGGGGACAAATGGAATGTCTCCAAATGGCTTTACACTCCTGTCCCCACCATCCTATCTCCCTTGCCAAGTAAGCCCCAAAAGCTACATAGGAACCTGAAAATTAGGTTTAAAAGGGGCAGAAAGGAAGAGATCTCCTCTGCAGAGGGGTGTCTCTTTCAGGTAAAGTGATTTAGACTTATTCACTCCTGACATGTCTTCCTCTCTCCATTGCTGAGAGGGAGATGCTGCCAGAGGCAAATGTGTATGCAAGAGATTTCTGACAGAGACCTTAAGCACTGAGGAGTTTAATAAAGAAGGTGCTTATCATGTCAGAGGGAGATGGGGAGAACTTCTGCAGCAGAAAGAAGAGGCTGAAGGCAAGTGTTGATGTGGGAAAAGGTAGACACTTCTCACAATGTATTTCCCACCTGTGGCCCATGGAACCCCTTCCAGTGGAGACCCGGGGAGCATGATGAGGTTCCCTTTGTCTCCTGAGTTCCACTGCCCCACAAGGTGCTAAGAGGAGCTAAGCCCTAGGCCAGAGAGGGCACCTCAGTCTATGCCATTGGCTCCAGCAAAGCTGGACCAAGGGACAGGCCTGGAGCTGAGCATTGCTCCTGCATGACAGACTCACTCTGGTCCCTGCTCTGAGAGATGCAGCTTGAAGAACATCAGGAGAAGTATTTAACCTCTCTTATGAGGAAAGGCTGCAGGAGCTGGGCCTATTTAGTCTGGAGAAGCGAATTTATATTAACAAATATAAATGTCTCAAAGGCAGGTGTCAGGAGGATGGTGCCAGAGTCTTTCCAGTGGTGCCCAGTGACAGGATGAGAGCAAAAGCTATAAACTAATACACAAGAAGTTTCACCTCAACATGAAGAACTTCTTTACGTCTGAGGATGACAGTGCAGTGGAACAGGTTGCCCAGAGAGATTGTAGTGTTTCTCTCTCTGGAGACATTCAAAAACCCACCTGGACATACTCCTATGTCACCTGCTCCAGGTGACCCCACCTTGGCAGGGGGCTTGGGCCAGATGATCTCCAAGGGTCCCTTCCAACCCTAACAATTCTGTGATATGCTTTCTATTTCCCAGTTCAAGGGAATGAGTGGGCTTGTACAGGTGGCACACTAGAGACTTGCCTCTGGATTTCTGACAAGGTGGCAGTAAAAACTATTAGGCTGCATTCAGGGTTTTGACTTTCAGAAGTCTGCAAGTCTGAAGCAGCAGCTGGAGGTGATACATACAGAATGACTTGCCAGAGGTTATATTTGCTGAGATTATTGCTGCAGGGAAGGAGCAAAGGAGAAAACAAGAATCTGAGCTAGTGGCAGTTATTTCCATTTGCTCATATCCTTGCTTTGGAGCACAGTGTGGTTTGGAGCATAGACCTGCAAGTAAATGAGATAAGAGCTACAGAAAAAGATTTCCTTTCTTTCAAATATAAAGAACAGTTATGTCCTGAATGGATAGTAAGAATGAAATGTTTGAAAGTTCATGTCATTAAGGGAGTAAATGACAAATAATTATGGCTCTTACATTGGTGAAATCCTGAGTGTTTTTCTTATAGACTATGGAGAAAGTTTCCAAACCAAGATGAAAAAGCTCAGCCATGATGTTTATTGTGGCATTGACAGAAAGCAACATTCCAGTCTTTTTGTGTAGGAAGTTATTTGGATTATGAGGTCCAACTTAACTGGACTCCTACCTGAAATCTCTGAGGAAGTCATGTTTACAGTGACCTTGTGTTAAAAATCTCATGGTCTTTTTTCTAGAAGTGATCCAAATGTTACTGGTGTGGAGGAAAGATAGAGCCCATGGCTCATCTGTCTCCCATCAGGGCTCAAGAAAATAATTATCATTTGAAAGCTGAGAGGGCCTAAATTAGGAAGGGTCAAAAGAGGTTAATTAAGGTCCTTTCCAAATAAAAGTCTGCCACATGTACTACCTCAGAGCAAGCCTTGTACAACATTTGGACAAGGGGCTGTTCAGCTTTGCATTTGACCTGTGGGGTTTAATGCAATAGGAATGTGGAATGTGTTTACAAGGTAGCAGTTATTGCTGAAATATGTGAGTGCTGTTGCCTGGGGAATTTTCAGAGGATTGTGACTGTGCTGACAGTGGCTGTACCTCTTGGATGGACTGTGTAGATGTTGGGGAGGAAACTGGCCCCAGAGTCTGCAATCTACGGGGAATGCAGGGCATGATGCTCCCCTTCCCCACCACGTCCCGCTGCCATCCCGTGGCTTCAGCTGGATCTCACTCCATTCTTGCTGCTCCTTCGTGCTAGGATGACCCAGGGGGGTGAAGTGGTCCTTGTGCTGGAGACATGGCTTCTTGTTATCCCTGCATCCGAGGAGACTCCAGGTTAGCATGCTGCTGCAGCTGGTTCAGCAGAGTAGTCTGGGCTGGAATGAGGTAGAGTTGAGGACTGAGAGCCCCGATGGCACCTTTCACGAGCAGGTTCTGGAAATCAGCCTGCTTATGTTCTGGCTTGTCTCAGCTGGTAGGCTGATGTGTCTCTGCCTGGAAGGGCTTAGGCTTCTCCTAGAAATATCTATTTCCTTCTCTTTGCATTTCCAAATTTATTTTTTTTCCCTCTCTATTTTAAATGTCTGGTATTAAAACTATTCTGCACATAGTTATTGGATTATTTCAATAATTACTTCATCCTTCCAGCACAGCAATTCCCAAGGAAGCTGGTAAAGCCCAGCTTAGTCTCTTTATTTCATTCACTTTTCTTCATACATAAGTTTGCCTAATTTTTTTTGCACTACTGGTGAAATATTTGGAAATAGGCCTAGGATATAACTATATTCTGTGTTCAGTTGAACCCAAAATTTTAAAAGATTTGTCATTAACTTTTAAAGAAACTTAATAAAACTGTTGAAATGACACTGTTGACTATACCACATGTTATGGACCTGTGAAAATTGGGCCAAATTCAACTCTAGATGTTATCAATTGATCTCCTGGTCTGGTTAACTTGGCCTACCAAGTCTCCTTCAGAATAACAGATAAAGCTGAAGAAGGATCTTATTCCAGGTACGGCTAAACACTTTCTGCATCTTAAACACCTGTTAACCTCTGCACTGTACAAGAACACCCTTACATTAGGCTGATTGATGGGGCAGCAGGTGTCAGTGAGCCATTGCTCAGGGCTTGCTGTGCTTCCAGGGAGGGGAGAGTTACTCTTTCTTCACCACAAAGGAAGTGTGTGTGTATGTATGCAGGTGAATAGACAATTTATTGTATTCATGGTTCCGAAAAAGCAAGGGAGGATCAATGGAAGACCTGTTATATTTCTGTGAATTTAAAGGCACTGAGACCTTGCAACACTGTTGATATTTCTACTCATTCTGAATACCTAAAGACCTGGTATAATTTTTGTGAAATAGCTTCAGGAATGTTCTCAGTGCTGAATTCAACAGTAATTGCAATTGCAATATGTAGAATCAAATGTAATTTTGTTCTAACTAAAGAAAGACATTTTACTTTATTTTCTATTGCTTTTCAAGGAGAGGCACAGTGAATTTTTAATACTTTGCTGACCCTTGACTCTGAGTGATGTTAGCCTGCTATTGTAAAAAAAAAAGTATGACCTTCTTCAGAACATTATTAGCAAAAATACTCTATGTGAACACTCGATATTATTTAAGTTAAAAATACAGATTGTGCTTCTATCAGTAAAAATGGCTGGTACAGAACTAAAAGTCTGGTAGTGTATTGAGCTGTTTGTGCTCATAAATACAGCAGAGGATCTCTGGTAGGCAGCTAGCTAGGGGAGGTCTTGTGTCTTTGTGTAAAACAGCTATGCCCTTATTATCCCTGAATGCTAAGGAAGAAGGAGAGCCAATGTGGCTTTTTTACTTTAACAGTTCTCTTTATAATCATGCTTTCTATGTTGGTGGAATAAATCTCCTGGTCCGTCTATTAAATCACAAAAAAATGAAGGACTGAAAGCAAGAAGGAAAGAGTTACTGCATAGGAATAAGACATTTCACATGAGTTTGCTTTATTCTTTTGCCCATGCAGACTCCTCCCCCCACCCCCCTTCCTGTAATTCTTTTATATGGTTGTTTGCTTTGCTTTGGTTTTGGCTTGTTGGGGTTTTTTGTTTGTTTAAAGAAAGCATGCAAGTCAAGTGAAGGCTTTTCCTGTGAACAAAATATGACCTTTGTGAAGGTGTATACCCTCAAGTTACTGGGCTCTATCAGGGAAAAAAGTTCCCTTCACCCTTCTGGAACAGTTTATTCCCTGCACTATCCAGGATACTAGACTGGGCAGTCCTAGTAATGCCTTCTGATCTCTTTTGTTTGTGTGTTCTGTAGCAATGCACAGTTTTAAAAAATACAAATCTCATTCCTCCCAAGCTGCTTTGAAGGAAAGTTTATTTTATGGAGTGTTTCTCGCCTCTCTCAAAATGCTGAGAGAAGGAAGGACTATTAATTCTTGGGGGTAAAAAGAGGTAGAAAAGGAAGGTTTTTGCCTCTCCCTTCCATGTCTTGGAAATGCACTGTGATTGTAATAGAGAAAGGAATGTGCTGTTGGCAGGGACATGGCAGAAGGGCTGATGAGGATCTGATGAGAATCTGCACAGCCTTTGGAATAACAGGGGCAGATGCATCAGAGGGTAGTTTGGGCTTTTTAAGCAAAGGAAAGCACACGCTGCCCTGTTGGGGAAGATGAAACAGGAAAATCTTATAAATATGATTGTCTGGCCAAAGATTTTGAGAATATGGAAACTGTAAGTGAGATTGAAATGAAAGCTGTCTTTGAGATACCAAACCTTAGTTACTGAACAACAAGAAAACAATAGCATGGCCAGCTGAAAGTAATCTCCTCTTGATTGAACAATTCCCTCTGCTTGCAGACAGGTCCAAGGGTCAGAGAAGACCCTACTACCTTGGCAAAAGCGGTCCAAAGAGTAGTTTTTAGGGTTTAAAGTGTAACACAGTATGATAATGTAATGATTCTTATAGGCTGTATGTAAATGCTATAGGATTTGTATCTTGTATTAGATTGGTTAATGAAAATTAGAATATTCAACACAGAAGAAGATTTATTGTATTGTAACGGGAACCTTGCTCTCTTACACTGCCCTCTGACTCTTACTTCTTACACTCCTTTATTACCTTTCACTTCTTACCCCCCTTACTTCTCACGCTTTTATCTCTTACAGGCCTGCTCTGAGCTGCAGCAGGCAGCTCCAAGCATGGCCCTTCCACCCACGCCCTATACAATAAAAACCACAAGTTCCAAGACCTGGCTTTAGAGATCTCTCCTCTTCGTCAGTCCCAACCGTCCTGCCTGCTGTCACTCCTACGCTGCCCAACAGCAGTGGAAGACTGAAAACAACTGAATGCCCAGAAAACCCTTCAAGGCTTGGGAAGATTCCTCAGTTGTAGCCCCTAAAGCCTCACCTGCTATTCATGGCAGGCCTTGACCTGTTTGCACAAAGGCTCGGGCTTGAAGCCCATACAGCAAAGTCTATCCTATCTCTCCTGTCCACTCTTCCTTTTATCAGGTATTTTATTACATGACATTCCTTGATGTCTCTTCTCAGTGATCACAGGGACGTCCTGCACCAACTTATGTTTACATTGTATGCAGCAGGAATTTGAGTAATAGATGCAAGTAATGCAAGGGCTGTTGCAAAGGGGCATGTGTGTCCATTATTACACATTGTTGGTATTTGTGGCACAGCTTGGTATTCTTCCACCTCCACCCATATTGGGAGTGTAAGAATAGCAAACTCTGGTGCAAGGAACAGCATTGGAAGAGATATGTGCTGGTGCAACTGACTTTTATTAGTTATTTCTGAGAGAAAGGGCAAATCACTCACAGTTAGATCTATTCATTTTGACAGTGAGTGGGAAGAGGATGAGAGGATCCTGAACTGGCAGAATTTTAAGAGAAGGACACTGACTTTGTGTTCAGGCTGTGTGTTCTCACCTGGATACTGGCCTAGGACCTTGTGCAGCCATGGAGAGGATGCTGGCAGCAAAGACACTTGAGCCAGCCTTGCTCTGAGCACAAGGAGTGGCTCATAGACTCACCACACCAAAGTGGTTGTGCAATATGCAAATTCTCTTTTAACATGAGAGCATGCTACAAATATGACATCAGCTGGAGATAAATGTTAGCCACAAGCAAGGAAACAAAACCTTTTATTAGCCAATAATGCAGATAAGAAAAGATGGGTAAAGTGTACCAGCTTCAGCACGAGACAGATGAAAATGGATAGTAAATTATCATTTGCCAGCCAACCATTTGTGAAAATGGTTTCTTTTTGTTTACTGATACACACCATTTGAACAAAATGGAAGATGATTGTCTGTCCAATTTTGAAAACAAAGGCCAAAGTTGTATACAAAAAATGAAAGGGTGTTTTTCTTCCTGGTTTGGCATGAAGTTTATTTTTTATTTTTTATGTAGACTTGGTAGTAGAAACCAGTGCAATTTTCTCAGAAAATGTATTCTCTGGGAAAATTATTTTTTAATAATTCACAAATGATGAGGATGCAGCTAGAATATGTACAGATACTGTAGAGATGCTGACATATGGTAGAAAGGCAAAATGACCTTTCAGTCCCAGTGCTGGCACTCTGGCTAAAACTTCTAGAATGGCTGTGCATATGTAAGCATGCACTCAGGTGCATTTGTTCACTTGATTTAAAAATTGGAGGCCAAATAAAAAATGAAAACTGAAACGCCTTTGACCTAACGAGAGGTCTGAAGCAGGAAAATGTATGGCTTTGGAAATGGGGTTGCAGTTGTTATGAAATTCTCCTGTCCTTTTTATGAGCTTTTTGGATGTGTTTGTACAGACTAATCAAATTTCCAGAGACCTGCACCTCACTCATGTGGACACTCCTAATACTAGGGCTCATATGTGCTGTGCTAGCTCAGAGGGAGCACTTAGCTCTATGCTTCTTTGACCTCCCGTTGCAGGTGGTTTATCTTAGAAACAAAAGATCAAGATGATGGCTGCCCTTTGGAAATGATTCTATAATTGGACATACTGTGAGAGATTTCGTTTTGGTTAGGCTCAAGCATTACCACTTGGGAGCACTTAAAGTTGTTTGAGAGTTTGAAATAAGGGGACAATGATCTCTGTTAGCAGGAGGAAGTCAGAGCAGAGAGGTGTGTTGAACAGCAGGGTTTCTTGAGCTGTGTGAATATCTGCCTGCTGCCCTACACTTCCATTGTGCCACACCCTGCACAATGTTTTCAACACAAGGTCTCCTCTGGCTGCAGAGATAAGCCTCTGGTGATCACAACACACTTTTGAGCCTGTGCTAAGCCAAGGCATGGCACCCTGGGGCTGTGTCCAGGTGGTGCTCTTGTTAATGCACATGCTGGAGAGCTGGAGCGTCTCCAGGGTTGTGAAAGCACTGCTAATGTGCCTGGGATGGCAGAGGACCATGGCAAGCACTCTGGACTTCCTCCCTCTGGAAACTTTGAGCTGTCCCGTTTCTGTGGTCCCAGTGACAGGAGAAGAGGCTGTGTGGCCTCTGGATGGTGCCTTCATTTCAGGTCTGAGTCCTCAGAGAGGGGGAGGATGAGAAAATGCTGTCTCAGTCTTTGCTCCTGGCATTTAGGATGGCTTTGGGTTGGTTAATCTCTCAGCTGGAGTGATATGGGTTTTCTTTATATCCCCAGAATCCCTGCTTTATTTTCTTCTTTCTTCCTCTCCCCAAATCTTCAAGGCTGTGTAATATCAGTAGGAATGTTAGTGAATATCGTGATGTTCAGAGAAAAGGACAGCTCTTACTCTCATAGGAAATAATTTTCCTAAATTCAGATTTTTTAACTCCTCATGCTTCTAGAAGAAAAGGGATATTCTTATACAAAAGAGAAATTAAAGGTGTAAATTGCTGTTGTTTGGTTTTTGGATACACACTTTTGAGTGTACTGGCAGTTGGAAGGGATAAGAAAGGGAATAAAAAGCTGTTGTGCTGCTATATTCCATCTCTATTCTCCTCAGTGGCATAGTCTCAGATGTATTTCTTGTATCACAGTTTATCTAGGAAGGACCTAGGAAGGAAGAAGGAAAGTGAAAAAAGTCTCTGCTGGGAAAAGTCCAATATAGCAAACATACTGTTATAAACAGGTAATATTTAGCAATTTGTCAGCAGACATTATATTTGGTTTATAAAAGCTCATAATACATTGATAAACCAAGTGCCTCTTAGTATTCCATTGTGAAAAGAACCACACGTACAATATGGAAAAAAAAAAGAGGTAAAGACTGCCAGCGGTGTGGTAAATCTTGCCCTTGCTAACAAGGGAAAACCAATGCAGAGTGCTTCTTTAGGATGAAATTCCTGCTGAGTTTTCAGATCACAGGATGATTTAATTAAGTGATGGACTTCAGTAAATCCTTGGGGGAAATGGAAACGAGAAAGCTCAGCAACCAAGCCTCTAGATCCAAGCATAAGTGCACAATTAATACCACCCATCCCAGTGGGTGCCAGATTCAAAGCTGCTGGATTTCATCAGTATTTTGTTGCACATCTCTTAAGCTTGTAGGCCATTGTAGATTTTAAACAAAGCTTTGTGGGTGAAAAATTTGGCTCCAGAGCAAAAGCTGCAATCTCTGTTTACATCAGGGAAATGATAAGCAGTTAGAGTCATACCAAGGGTAAACTCTGGATATTTTTGTTTTCATCTTGAGTATCATGTATTAATCAAATCTTTCCTATTATGAATGTATTAATACTGGGGGTTTGCTGCAGATATTGAGGAAAAGGCTTGAAAGATTGAAAATCTGCCTAAAGATAATGTTAAAATACATTCTACTGAAAGAAAAAGGGGAGATATAGATAGTATGGTTCTCCAAATTTATATATTTGGGAAAAATAGGATTATCTCTTTGTGGTGAAAACTTGTGTTTCTCTGGCAGTGCAAAGGAAACATTTAAAAGGAAACCCAGCCTTCTCATGCTAATAAAAACAACATAGTAAGTTTTAAGGTAGAGATGAATGTAATTGTCTACAGCCAGGTGTGGTAAGACACTAAGACAGGCGGTGCCTGGCTTGCAGAGCGTCACAGAGGGATCTCTGGCAGCTGCTGGATGCTCAGCTAGGACCAGTATTTCTTCACACTGTCTTGGGATATTGCTCTAATGCAAACCATCACTTGGCAAAATGCTCGAGTGGCCAAGTGTCAGCTTCAGCATTTGCTCAAAACCAGAGTTGCTAAAAATGAATCTGTTGACTTTTTGAGCATTTTTCTGAAAACCTGAACACCAGCACGCTGCCCAGAAGCATTTTACAAGTTCTTCCAGTCATCTCTGCTGCCTGCTGACTCCCCATCCCTCCATGCCATTCATCCCTTGATGCAAACAAATCTCCCCTTGGAAACAGAAGGCACAAAACTTCCTGCATCCTTGGTATGGAGTGGGTGGCTGCACCCTGCTGCCCTTGTCATAGTATATGTTTGCACAACATAGTGACTGCTGCAAGGGCTGCTGCCACCTCCTCTGTGTCAGCCACCACTGGCCTGGGACAGTCACACCAAACCCTGGGTTTGGGCTGGAAACTCAACTCTTTTGAAATTAAAACCAAATCCTTATAACTGCATGATGAGTTGAGAGGCAGTTTTTATTAAAAGCTTTACAGTCACCCCACTGCAAACGCAGTATTGCTTACCCAACCCAAACTTACAGTATTTATTTGCCATAATTTAAAATAACCATTTCCTTGCTGAGGGTAAGAGAATCTCTGGGCTCCTGCAAAGGAGGCTGAGGCCACTGATATTTGTGCCTGGTGTCTCCTGCACCCCAGTGCCTCTGACCCACACCTCAGGATGCTTTCTGCCTCACTCCAAAGTTATCTTACCTGGACAACCTTCCTCTCTGCACACAGCCTGGGTCACTTGGGCAGCTCTCCCACAGCAAAGCAGCCAGGTTTTTCCCCAGGTGACACTGAGCTGTCATGGGATGACTCTGACAGCAGTGGTGGGACCTGGTGTTATGGAAATTACACATGCCAGCCACAATAACTGGGTTCGATTAGGTTTCCGCTGAATCAATAAGCTGAAAGACATATTCCTCTGTAAAAATATATTTTGAATACTTTTTATTAATAGCATTACAGCCTGAGTTGGGCATCTCTCAAGATGGTCCTTAAACAAAGAAATCCCTGGATGACCTGCTAAAGCAGTACATGGAAAAATAGTATCTGTCAAACAATCTTCATGTGTTTTGCTGGCAAGTAACAAATCATTTATGTATTGGACAATTTTAGACCCCCAGGTAATATAATATCTTTCCGACTTTCTCTTTGTCACTCTGACATGTGATCCTTAAAATAGTTGCAGATGTCAGAGGCAGCTGGATCCACAAATACACTTGCTACTATATTTTATTATAATGAATAATAATAAAATATTATAAGATTCTGGAGGGCCATTCCCTTGTACTTTGACAGAACCTGTTACAATCTTTTCTAGTAGTCATTGTATGTTACTCTGGTCTCTATCTACATTCCTGTACTTTAGTTCAATTTATTTGTCTCCTCACATGCTCTAATCACATTTTTGGAGTTATTTCTGTCTGATTATAACAATCCCAACCAGGATCAATCTGAGGCCAGACAGCCCCACTTCCCCTTGCCAGTAAGTCAACTCTACATGTTTTTGGAACATTGTTTTATCTTGCTCTTGTGGATGGAACAACTCCTGCAGCTACAGGCCAACATTGGCCCAGGATGGGTCATATCCAGGACAAATAACATAAAATAATGATGCACATTGACCTGCATCTTCCCTTAACCTAGGAATTTGATTTCCCCCCATAACCAAATGTGGTATTGGACCTAAATAAAAGGAAAAAGAGACAAAAGGAACAGTAAAGTACACGGACTCCTTTTGGGAAAAGAAGCCGATTTTATTGAACCAAGAGTCCATATTTAAAGCATGTTCCGATGCACGGAACAGAACCGTAGTTCATTGGTCCACAGGGATAAACATCTCCCAGGATGTGTCCCACGGAAAAAACACCAGGTGTCTGTCCTTGTTGTGAATTCCTTCTTATTTTTCCAACTTGTTTTTCTGAATTCCAACCTGTTTTTGACCATGTTTATCACCTTGGGAACTTTCTCCTTATCACCCTGAGAACAGGGCAAAACTCAAACTTGTGAGAAATAATTCTCCAAGCTAATTCACTAGATGTCTCTCTGGCCACAACCAAATCCCCAGGATTCCAGGGGTGATGGAATATGAGTACCACATACACACATGCATACGGTGGCCAAGCACCTCCTTCCTTCTTGCAAGCCAGAGCTCCAGCCCTGTACTCTTGCAAGAGACACAATAGTGGAGGGCTGCCTTCCTCTGGGTAAGACACACTAATTCTTAAATAATGTTAGGAAACAGCAAAAATGTGGTGGGCTTGAAGAACTGCTGCATGAGGAAACAAAGGGAGTGAGGATCTTGCTTTAAAATGCACGACTGGCAAGGAACGGGCCCATCAAGGTTCAGTGTCCTGCTGTTTCCTCTAAGTGAGGAGATTTATGCTGCATCCTTAGTCACATATTGGTGTCCCTCAATGTTTGAAGCATCCAGTGGAAACTCTCTTTGTGACCTCAGATGTCACAAAATAAATCACGCTAATCTTTGCACGCATTATGGTGGAGCTAACTTTTTTTTTAATTGGTTTTATTCTCTAGAAATTTGGCTGCCACAGTTTGGGACAGGAATGTAATTCTGGTTTGTCAGGAATATAATATACTATCTGATTGAATTTTGCCAGAGGGAACATATTAATACTTGCCTGCATGTTACCAACAAACATTGTCACTGTGTGGGGGTTTATCCCCCAGTGGCTTTGCTATTGAGAACTAGTGAAGTATGGCATACAAACATTTGGATAAAAAGAATACCCTCACCTGACTGCAGCTGGATGCTGCAGGGTGATGCCAGTGAGCCACAGATGGGAATGTGAGTTATGCCATCCACAATTTATACAGAGACTGAAGAATTCCACTTCTGGATATGTGTAGCTTATAGATGCTACAGGGCATGCATATAAAAGCTGAAGCTTTAAAGGTATTGATTTACATTCCTGCCATTGCTACTGCAATGTGACAGCAGGAATCTGAGACACCTTGTTTAACAATTGACTAGGTATGCCGCAGCCCACAATACATATTTATCTGTCACCTCCCAGTGGACATTCACTTTAAAAGTAAAGGTATCCTAGAATCACAGAATTGTTTGTGTTGAAATGGATTAGTTCCAACCTCCCTGCCATAGGCAGTGACACCTTCCACTAGACCAGGTTGCTCAAAGTCCTATCCAGCCCAACCTTGAACACTTCCAGGAGTGGGGTATCCACAGCTTCTCTGGGCAACCTGTTCCAGTGCCTCACCACCCTCATCCATGTCTTTTTCTAGGATAGGTTCCTTGTTAATTCTCCATACTTCAGGCAGATGCCCTTGACCAAAAGTTCCTCAGGCTTATGTTCGTGTTAATTCTGATTTGGTACCTGGTAGTGGAGGCAGGGGATGTTTCCCACCCAAGCTCTGGGGCTGTCAGCTGCAGAAGCTCTGGAGCTGCCAGGCAGTAGAGGTGCCCTTGCTATGGCTATCCTGCAGCCGTGCACTGTGGCCCAGATCAGGTGGCTGCAGATGGTTCAGGTGATGTGTTGTGTTTTAGATTTGAGTAATAAAGGTTTCGTTTCCATTTCACTACTCATTGGATTTACAAGTCTTATTTCTTAAGTCTTCCGGTACTTTAGTGGATCAAAACAGCCACAGTCTACTCACCCTCCCATCCAGGTTGTGGTGTGAGCATCTGCCACCATTACAGCCCAAAGAGTGACTCTACAGCATTTCACTCACTATCCAGTCAAGGGCATCCATGACTTTCTTCTCCCTTGACCATGAAATTATGGCTCTCCAAATGAAGAAAAGAGAGCACAAACAGACTACTGCACCAGAAATATAATTTAAATTACTGATATAATGTCTTCAGCCTTTGGACAGTTTTGCAATTATTTTTTAGTTTAGGAACCTTAGTAAGCAAAGTAATATTTTGCTTCCGAAAAGTAAAGAAGAGAGAAGAAAATAAGAAAATCAGTTGTCTTGTTTACTTGTATTTCTCTGTTACTAATTCTCCCTAACTCTGTTATCTATAAAAAAAGAAAGGAATAGAAAGAAACACTAACTCTTTCCAAGTTTCTTTAGAAAGAAGAAAAACCACAATCTGTACAATACTTCAAATTGGATATAAATAAGGCAAAAATACATGGAGTTCTCTACTGTTGTTACTTGTACACTTATTCAAATGCCGCAATTTTGTCCTTTTGTCTCTGGTCCTGAATGGGCTGAGAAAGGGAGAATCAAAGAAGCCCACCTCCTCTGATACAGATTTTCAGAAGCATTCAAGAATTTACCAATCAGTCTTCAGACAGGAGAGGCTGGTCAACTAAACTGTCATGTTCTATTGTTTTCTGAAAGTGGAAATAGTCTGTGTAATCTATTACACCTTAGACTAGTAAGTACCATATGGGGTATTTTTATATATTATGTGTGTTTTATGTATATTTATATATAATACACACACACATATGTTTAGACATGTATGGATACATATATTTTGTAAGCATACACATAATATTCTATATTTTTGTATTTTAGTAACTTGACTGTTTGTATGTGTACACATATATAGTGAAGTACTGGGTTTTTGTTGATACAACTAACACTTTTTGTTCCTCCTTTAGTGATTGCCACATGAGTTCCTCAAGGATAATGGACCCTAAGATGAGAGAGGCTGAAGGAGATGGAGAGGACAATTCAGGTATAATTTCTCCCTTCCCCAGTGAATGAAAAGTGCTGTCACTTCTTGAGTTTCTATGCCTTAGCTCTGTCATAGAAGTGAATTTGTTTGTTTAGAGAATGCATTCTGCCTTTCTCTTCTCCTGTCTCCAAGAGCTGTTACATGTTTTCAGCATTTTCAGAAGCTTGAGAGAAGATTTTTATAGCATCTTGGGACCAAGTTAACTTTTTTACCCAACAAGATCCAAGAGTGAGTGAAATGCTGACAGGGATGCCTTGCAGTGCTGTCATGCCAACTTAAACAGGCCAGGCACAAGTTGTTGAAATTCTTGTGCAAAACAGTGATTTAATTTGAAATAGTTTCCTTCACAGAGCTGCAACTGATCCTAATTTAGGTGTTTCCTCACTGAGCAGACTAGAATGCTTTTCAGGGTTATTGCTCGATTCCTAAATGAATACTTTGAGATCCATTGAATCTTGTAATTAGCATTTAAAATATTCTTGATTTATTATAAACCCAACATTTTCAAAGCATTAGCCTCCCGATACTGTGCATTCACCCATGTATGCCTTTTCTATATTTAAATTGGTTTTGGTAACATTGCTCTTATCATCCCTATTTAGCTCGCTGAACAAAGGCAGTGGTTTTCCAAGTAATAATTTCTTTTTCATAATCCTAGGCAGTTGAGACCAAATTTTTTCTTCACAGTTTAATTACCTCAAGAGGCAACTAGAAGTCTATTAGGAATAATTCTACATCATTGGTTATTTCTTATGTCTCATAAACACTGCAATCCATTCTCCAAGATAAAAGTAATTTCATTCTATCAGTACAGACTTGAAAGAAATTAATGCAACAGTGTGTTGCATTTTCCAGGAAAAAAATCCACTTATGCAAAAAATTATAAAGAAATGTCATTGTTAAAAAATTTGCACATGCTGCTGGTTGCATCTTTTAAATGTTTCTTCACTTAGGAAAGAAAAAATCAAAGTTCAAATCTTTCAAAAAGTTTTTTGGTAAGAAGAAAAGGAAAGAGACATCGCCTTCTGTGAGCAGCAGTCTGAAGTTGTGCCAGTCAACAAGTGATGTCGCAGCTTCTCATGACATGCATGTTATTTATGATTCTGAAGATGAACTTGAGTAAGTCTTTGGACTCTGTCTGGTAAACAAATACAAAATTGCTACAATGTTTGTAGATTAAAGACACCCCAAAATTGCCTCCTCCCCTTGTTCATAATGCTGTATTTTCAAATAGTTGATTTTCCCAGGAAAGTACAAATTAAAATAGTTGATGCAAGGCAAATCAGAAGGGAATTGGATGGGGTGTAGCAAGAAATATTAATGAAAAAAGCTTTCATTTAATCATAAATAAGCCTTAGGTTATAATTTCAAAAGAATGACATTCCTATCTTCAAAAGTGAATTAGATTACCAGTTTATATCCTACCAGGATTGTCTTATGCCCCTAAAATGTAACTACTAAGGACTGTTAGAGAAATTTAGATGACTAACCATTTATGTCAGGGCTTGAAAGCAAGGAAGGAGTAATGGGATGACTGCAAGTGAAATCAGCAGGATCCAGAGGCTCTGAAGCCTTTTTTAGGCTTCAGAGCCTCTGTATACATGGGATTCATCTGACCAAAGGAAAAATGTCTGCATTTGAGTTATAAAACCACAGATTCATAGAATAGTTGAGTTGGAAGAGTTCCAACCTCTCTGCCATGGACAGGGATAGTTAGTTACCAGCTGCCTTTTATAATCAGAGAGAAGTCAGCATTACTAGCAAAGATTGTATCATCCTTCTGCATGAAATAGGCCCTGGAAGTGCCTATATCTCCCCACTGAATGTAAACAGGAGCCTGAGATATCAACCTCCAATGTAAATAGATGCAACCTGATGGCTGAAGTTAGACCAGATGGGTCCCATCCTGTGTACCTCTTTGCTTCTGAAAACCCTGTCTTCATCCAGACGTGGCAAAAATGTTGCCCACTATGAAAAGTAACCATGAGAAATCCGGCCCAAACATTCAAGTATGTCTCTAGATGGAGAGGTGGACTGAAGAGCCCTTTGGATAACTACAAAGCAAGTCTTTGCATTGGTGGATGTTGTGCCTCCCATAACAAGCCTTCTGGTCCTCAAGCAAGGGGTGCTGCTATGCCCAGGAATGGGGAAGGAAACTATCCCCGCCATTTAAAATGACATTATTCGATGTGGCCACCAGGCAGCGCCAAACAACCAAAAGAAGTTATTAACTATTACTTTTTTTCTTTGATGGTTTGGTTTTGTTTGTTTGTTTTTCTTTTTGCTTTCGTGGCATTGGCAATAGTAATGTTAGTTAGTCCAGCCTGAAGCCCTCAGAGTTCTGGGCTGGCAGCACCAGGTGGTGTGTAGTGTTGTTGTTTGACAACTTATTTACAAGACGTGGATGGTGAGATTTTCTTTCCCCAATATATGGCTTAACAAGGTCATGTCTGAGTGGGTGCCATCTCTGGCTGTTTTGGCCATATTCCGTGCTATAACACGAAGGGTTTTTACATTATTGTTTCTTAATATTTAGTTAGACAGACAAAGATCAGGAAATTGTTTGAAAGGAAGGAAAATTAATTTGAACACTCTTAATCTGATGAGACATGTAGGATACCTCCATTATGTGTCTGGGAAAAAGAGGAAAGAGGAAATGAGGATGGAATGCTGCAATAAATGTGCCCATGCAACAACACTGCCTGTGTGGCTGCTGCCCTTGCTGAATGCTGATGCTTGGGGCACCACTGCAGCCCTGACTGGCACCTACTCTGCAAATTGCTGTAAATCTGTCTGACCTTGAAAGTATTGCAGAGATCACATTTGCACTTAGACAAATTGCTCTTCTAATGTCTCTAATGCATTAAGCAGAAGCAGCAGGCTTTCCTTCCTTCTGCAGCAAGAATGTAGATCAACTCTTTCCTGCTATTGTTTTATCAAACATATTTATAGCAGCTGCTACGAGGAAAATGTTACTGTCTGCCATGATTGTTTATGTTTGTCTTCAATGTCTCTACAACAGTATCTAGGATCCAGAAATACAGTTCTTTTGTCTTTTCTGTTCAATTAACTTGATAGTTACATAAACCCAAACAATTCTCTATTCTGCACTCATTTACCATTCCATAGCTTCCTGATTTTAAAAATCTGAAAAAGATACTCTTACAAAAGATGCTGTGAGCACACATTTCTTTTCCCTGCTCAGTCAGGGTACAAGCTAAGCTGAGGAAAATGAGCACAAGAAACTTCCTAGCAGCTAGCTAGCTGTCTGTGAGCCTCTTCTACCATTCCCATAAGGAAGCAAGGGGCTCATATCCCACATGCACCATTTGCAAAAGAAGTCACATAACACATGCGTCAGAAGTAGAAAACAGAATATGAGAGAAACTGCCCACAAAGCATCTCCCACTTCCTCTAACTAGACCACAAAGATTATCCATGAGAAAATGTTTCCCACAGGCTCATAAGAGAAAATACGAGGGATCTTGATATAGAGCACAGCACTTTTAATGGTCACTCATTTGTGAGACATGGTCTTACATTAGCAAGAAGTGTCAGTACAGACCTGTTTATGTGAACTCCATTTTGCACCTGGGCTTGCCTGTGGCACTGTGGCACCACCCAGCTGCTGGCTTCCACTCAAGGGGCAGCAGCTTTTTTGATAAGACATAACTCATCTTCTGGGGTTAAACTGTCTTTAACCTCCATTCAGTTTGTTAACGTGACTGATAGCAGCATTTACAATTTAGTTTTTGGTTTTTAAAGGTGTTACTTAGATTACCCTGAATGGCTGTATTCATGGATAAGTCTAGAATCTTGTTTGTGATACATGCTGTGCATCCCTGTCTCTCATTCCACATTCAATAGACCACTGGAGTTAAGAGAAATGGCAAAAAAAGTTTGCATGTTTTCACTCTTTTGTTATATTATTCTAGGATACACAAAGGCATTATGGGAAGCAGAGCTTTGTCACATGATAGCATTTTCATCCTTGAGACTGGGCAAGAGCCTGCAAGGCCAGTAAGAGTGTTTTCTCAAGAAAATGTTTCTGATCGGATTAGGGCTTTACAGGTAATTTATACAACATAATTTTTTTTCAAATGCAAGAGGTGGAATGTCTTTCCAGGCTTGATTTTATTTTTTTTATAGTATTTGTGGTTGAACATTTGATTAGTAAGTAATATCTGTCTGCAGTTTACATCCAATGTTGCATTTGTTAATTAGACAGCAGTATCCTGTCTTGGTTCTACATAAATGATAGCTGAAAAATGGGTAGTTTATTTGGCTCCCTAAGACAATGTATAAAGTCAGATGTCCTGGGCCCTGGATCGTTGACTTGTGAAATTAAAATAATGGTAACTCATTGACCTCAACTAGAAAAAATATTCTGGGGAATCCTCCATCACTATCATAAGCTAATGCATTTTATGCCATGCTGAAGCTGAAACTCCAGCCTACCATGAAACTGGGGCCTCCACCTCCATTTGGACTTCATGCAAAGCGAACAGAGGATGCTGGGACCAGTTCTGAGGATGATGGATTACCCAGGAGCCCTCCAGAAATCTCTTTGCTTCATGAAAGCCTAAACTCAGGCATGAGAACAAGAGTGAGTAGTTCCAGTGCTGACAAAAATGAACGTTTAATTACTTGTTTTACCTATATGTGGATGGCAGAATAAAGTATTTGGTTTTATGTATCCCTATTTTACCTCTGAGCAATTCAGAAATACCTTGTTCAAATTGGGAAAACACACTCTCTCTGTAAACAGCTACTTAGAAACTGTGTTCCTGTTAAAACGTAAATATCACACCAGAAAATGCCGAACTAGGAAGAAGAGTATGTGATTGTGTGCATGCATGTGAATGCTGTGGTTTTTGTAGAGACTACAAAGAGCTGCCAGGCACAAAAAAAAAAAGGCTGATAAATCAGTATTCTCCCTTGAGTGTGTTAAGACAATTCTCTAATGTTCTTCTAGGTTGTCATTGGAAAAAGAAACATGAAATAATTTGATTTTTAAAAAAATAATAGTTTTGTTAGACATGATTTCATTCTTTATCTGCATGTCTTACACTTTATGTTTTCAGTGGCCTTGCTAATCCTTAGGACTATAGAGAAAAATAACTTATACTGTCAGTACCTTTGTGCACTTTGTGTAGATGGTTTCTGCGATTATATCCACCTTGTTTGTCATCTTTTACTGAATCTCTTCCTCATTCCATCCCACAGTTCTCTGACTCTCACAAGCACCTTAGCTCTTTGAGTTTAGCTGGAACAGGCAGTGAAGAAGAAGAACAGGTAACTTCTGCCAAATGTATTAAGGGACAAGTAATTACCCATAGTAATTTTTAAAAGAAATATAAAAAAATATTATTTTGTTGCCTGTCTGCTGCAAAAAACAACTTTGTATGCATGTAATTGCCTTGCCTGTCTGTTTGCTGTTTTATTGTCATAAAAACTATGATTATTTATCAACATAATTCTGATGCAAAGTAATCATCCATTGATAATAATTAATGTCTCTAGAAAAGCTCATATCCTTTAGCAAACTTTATAGACATGATTTAATCTCCAAGCACAACCAACCAGATTTAGACATTGAAGCAATGTCCATTTTTTTCAAAGATGGGAAATTGCAGTAAAGGCTGCTTGTGTTACATGCATAGGATAAGGGAAAAGCTTATTGAAGAGATGGGAACAAGTTTTGGATTCTCTGAAAACTGCCCAGACCCTGCTTTAGTTACGAAGTTGCTTTACACTGACACAGAAAGTGTTCACCTGATGATAGCGGCTGACATTGCTGCTTAGGAGTCTGAGTTCAGCCTTCAGTCAGATTCTGGCTATGAATTTTGCTGAAGTGATGTTTTTCAGAGCTCAAGTATAGGCGCATGGATGGCTTTCTTCAATCAGCAGCCAGCCGTTCTGCCTGATTAAAGGGGTGTTTTGAAAAGCTCTGAAGAGTCCCTTTTAGCTGTCCGCAGCTGGAGTCATCGTGGAAACAACACAGGGGGTAGAGGGAAGAGCATTTTCTAGAAATAGGAGGAGGGGTGGAGGGAAATTGCAGAAATGAAATAGAGAAACTAGTCCTGAGCTGACCATTTCTTGGTAATTATGCAAAATGTATTTCAGGACCAGCAGGGCTCAGCAAAGATTTCTGGCCTTACTTCTTAGATCCACATGAAGCTGTTTGAAAAACTGCTTATATGCAGTGCAATATCAATATTTTTAAAATAAAAACAACAGAACTCATGAAGGAAGTATTTCTTGAATGCTGTTATGGGCTCACTGTAATTGTGCTCCATCCAGATGTATGTTTGCTAAAAGAGGATTTATGTCTCCCTGTTGTTCCATTAACATTACTTTCTGACTCACTTGCTGACTCCTGAGTCGTGGCAGTGACTACACACTTCCACATGCCCTGTCATTTAGCTCAGAGTTCTCTTCATCTCATGCCAGTTTGAGAGGGCAGCCAGAACACAACTCCATCCCAAACCACAGGATCTACTACCTGGCATTTCGGAGAAATTAGCCCTGCTTCTAGAAGTCAGAGGAGACCAGTTCACAGGGCTGAGGAATTTTGCACAATCCAGTCCTGAGGTTTTGGGCAGCAGTGACACCTTGCTGTGTCTTGGCAGCTTTTCTGGACTGAAAAAAGGAATCACAACTCTCCTGTCTGGGCTTTGGAGATGGGGTTAGCTCCTGGCCCCCCACCTTGTGCCACCCAGCATGACCACCTGAAGAATGGCTGAGGCATGGGCACATGAGATTTGGAGAAAGGAGTCTGCCAGCTCTTCCCTTTTCCAGTAGGCTTTATCAAAGCCAGACTTTGTGGGACAAACAACTTCTGCAGCCGGCTCAGAGCTGGCATTCACTAAGGCTGCTGAAATTTAAGTAAGAAACCAGATTTTGGATTTTCCGGTGTAATGGCCAACACTGAGCACTGCCAAGGAGAAGACATGTAAAGTTCTCGAGGAAAAGCAAGAGCCAGAAGAAAGGCAGGCAAATAATGATGTGCTTTGAAAGTGAACATGTGCTGTGTCTTTATCTTGGAGCTGAAATGTCAGTGTATTCACTGCTAGGTACTAATGTATAATGCAGCCACCTATCGTTTGTTGTACATTAGTCATGTCTGACTACTAGACTGCAGATACTGCAGAGTTAAAATTAATGAGAGCATCTATTATTCAGCATGTCTGAGCCACCTGCTTTTTCTGAAGTAGAAAGTATGATTAGAAGGTGTGGATCCAGACTCTGCTAAAATCCATGGGAGTTTTCCCCTGGCCATTGAGCAAGCTGTAGCAGGCCCTCACTACACTACAGAGTATCTTTGGGTTGCAGAGCATACTGCAGAATTCTACCTGCAGAAAATGCTGATTTTTTTTCCCTCCCAAAATGAAATTAACATCAACCTGCCCTGCCCTTCTCCCATCCAACCTCCTTAGTAAAATACCAGAAAAAAAGAAAGAAAGAAGAATGCCCACAGAAGAGGACAAAGGAGGAAATCTCCTTCAAAGAAATGTACCAGGATTTTAAGCCTACAAAGGGAAAGCTGTCATGAGTTGTCAGAGGTCAAGTTAATGCTGAGACAGATAGTTTGGAAATATCCTTTTGCCTATTTGCAAAACTGAATCCGAGAGAAAGGAGGAACCCTTTTTAGAGTAATTTGTAATAAATTTTCCAGTGTTCTTTTTGCATCATAGTTTTTGGTGAAGCACACAGGCAAGCTGAATTCCAGCTTTGTGGAAGTATGACACCCCTTGCAGCATTTAGGAGCTGTTTCTGGATGGGTTATTGGCCTCTAGTAGGAATTATCCATCACTTCCTTCCCCAGAATATTCTACTAATGAAACTTTACATTTCCAGTAAATGCAGATATAAATACATGAGGTAAAAACACAAGCTGACTTAAGTGTCAATGCCACTAATTCTTAATTCTTTTGTCTTTGGGAGGGTATTGAAGAGTTGGAAGGGGCCTGTTGAAATATAGGAAGCTAAAGATGCTAGCACAAAACAACTGTGGGTAGGAGCCTGGACAAAGATGTTGGAGAACAGACCCAGAAAGGAAAATTTCCCTTTAGGTTCTGTAACTGAGTACTCTTCATGAATCTGTCTTCTAAAACATGCTGGCCATGTATTTGTGTGCTTTAGATCTTCCAATTAGATGGGATTTCCACTTCCCACTGGACAGTATATCATGATATTCAAGCAGCTAAAAATGCAGAATTGCTAACACTAGTAGATCACGTGCAACATTAGGAAATGCAACATATTTTAAAGAAATGTCAAAAAGAAAAAGAGGTGAATTTAAAATGATAATAAATATGGCTACTTATTTGTAGAATTGTTATTTTTGTGTCTTTGTTTCTTTTTTTGTTTCTCCATTTGTTTTTTTTTTTTTTTTTCAGATTACATTGGGTTCTTCATCTAGATCTCGCTCTACAGACAGTCAGCTGTTCACTAGGCATGGAAGTGCCAGCACTGAGTCTCCCCGGACATCATCCGACAGTACTATCTCCCCTACAGCCAATTTTGACACTCCACCTGAGCTTTCTGCTTTCCTGGATAATTCTGCTGCTAAACACAAGCTTTTAATAAAACCCCGACACCTGAGATCCAGTAGAATGAGAAAATTTTCTCAGGTACATGTGAAAATAAACAGTGTCACTTTTGACACAAACCCAGAAAGTTCTTACTGGACTTTGTACTTCAAACTCAGACATGATAAAGTCAGTTTGCTGCATGGATATTTCATTGGGTTTTAGTAGCTATTATCTGACAAATACCTGAAGTAGACACTAGGAACAGATTAAATATTACAAGTTTACCTGCTAGCTTTTGATGCAACGGTTTATGTAACAATTTCTTTTTAAATTCACTATGCAATACAATTTAGTATCCTCTTTGTGATGCAGAAGTTGGACTGACTGCTGCATTTCTTACTTAAAAGATTTTTTAAGTGTTATGATGAACTTGTCTACTTTTCCTAATCTGGAATATCCTGTAAAATCTTGAGTCCCTGGGAGACTACGCATAGGGGAGCTGTTTTAACTTCCAAAATATAATTGGTCTTATATTTTCAAAAAGTACAGAAAGAGTAAGTCTTGGTGTATTAATTGGAGCCAAATTCTGTACATTTAGACTGTTCTAAATTCAGACCTCTCCCTGCCCCAAAAGCTGTAAATTCTTTACATGCCCTACGGAGATTTAAAGTAAGTCTTAAACAGAAAAAACCAAACAAACCCACAATAAAAATGAAAGTGCATACTATTTTAAAAAGGCTATTAAAAAGTGTATAGTATTTTTAAAAAATTATTTTTTTCTAAACCATCTTTCTAAACACCATTTATCTGATCCTTTGTGATGTTTTTGTGAAGACTAGCTTAGTTTTTCTTCTTTCCATCTTTGCTTCCTCTCTTTTAGCACTAAAGTTTTCAGCTTTTACTGAAGTATTTTACTTTATTGTTCATGGTTTTTTTCAATATTTTAAATACCATAAAACCATTAATTTGGCTTGCTTATTACCAGAAATATTATTCCCTCTGTCTAAAAATATTACTAGCTGATGTTCTGTATTTCTCCAAATCTGTGAGTGACCTTTCAGCTCGGTAGCTCGCTGTGAGCAGCACAATGATGAGGCCAGTTATTTAGAAAAACACATAAAGCAGTAATTCACTGATCAATCCTTCTCTTCCATTCTGACATTGTTACTAAAATACAGTTGCTTTGTCCAGACTGCCTATAAACTGCCAGCTGACTGAGCCCTTCTAGATTCCCAAGGAGAGTGTTCACATGTTTTGATAATACAATTTTTAGTATTTTCTTGCCCAACTCTGCCTGCACACCTTGCTTTTGGCTTCTGGTATCTTCTGCTTTTATGTTCTTGTGTATATGGATTGTGAATGCAGGTGACATTGTAACTGGGTTTTTTTTGTAATTGCATTTGCAAAACAAGAAGTTGTAGGCACCCTAAAATATCTTTAAAGTGCAGTCTTTGTGTTCTTAGTATTAGGGCCTACATCCAAAGTATATATTTACCCAACAAACTATGGTGAAACAGTGAGCTAATACAGGCACCATATGAAAAGGCATATTCAGCAGCTTAGTACTGTGCTTTCAAATAATCCTGTGTATTTAGCCAGTCCTCATATCAAGTTAAATCGCAAGACCTCACAGATAACTACCTATGAATTTGAAAACTTTTAAACTTAATATGAATTTTTAAACTTTTATCAAATACTTTAACTCTTGAAAGAAAAAGAAGACTTTTACACAAAGGAGGCAAGACTGTAATGCTGTATGACAGTGGGATTAGATACAAGACTGCCATATGGGGCAGATACTCGGCTGGAATGGAGTGTCATAACCAGATGGATTTGTTAGGCTTTTGCTCTTGCTTCTATGTACCCTTTCCTCATGCTTCTTGCAGAATGAGTTGTTTTATTTTTAATACTATTATGGAGTAGCGAAATACAAAGAGACTGATTTTTCTCTTTCAAGTGTTGCTTTTTGCCCAAGAGCAGCACAACATAGGCAGTATGCTCTGGAGAATCCATTGCCAAGGACAGTCCAATGGCCATTGTTCTGATGGACTTCCCATCTACAAAGCCATGAAAGCACTAGCTGTGCAGAAGGAAATGTCACACATTGCTTTTATATCGGTTAAATGCATTATTCCAGGATCTGCTTAATTAAAAAAACATCCAGTCTGTAGGTTAAGAAAACTGCAAGCTCAGCACTGGAGGCTGAAGTATTACCTTCCTATCTACAATCTCAGCTGTAAAAGTAATGATGAATAAGAAAAAAAGTGAAGTTGTACATGATGACAGAGCTTTCTGAATTTCTTTTTTACAGAAGACCCCATCTGAATCTCTGACTGATTTGAGCTGTACCCCAGAGGAAGAAGAAGAGGATGATGCTGTATTCAAGCCCAGCAATCAAGAAGTGCCATGCAGCACAGCTGCAACGCAGAATGTGGCTTCTGGGCCAAAGCCCAGAGTGCCTGAGGACCTCCCCCCTGCTTTGAGACCTGTGATGACTCAGCCTGCTTCCGAATCTGCCGTTGGACAGGAAACCCTGCTACCAGAGAATAAGCCAGAGGACTGCCAACCAACACTGGAAATGACACGTGAGGGGTCTGAGTCCTCATTGCTGTCAGAAGGCAAAGACTCTGCAACTTCTTCCTATTCCAATTCAGATAGAGAAGTACAAAAGCAAGAAGATTCCTCAGAAACACTAGTTCTGTTGTCTAGGGATGTGTCAATCAATATTGTAAATCAAGAAAATAAGAAGCTGCCTACTGTGTTTCCATTAAATAAATTACCTTCTGAAGAAAATATTTCAATTGCTAAGAATAGTATTGTTTGCTCAGGAAGGTCAGAAGAAAATAAACAGAAGGATGATCAGGTACCTGTGGAAATGCCCTGTAATAAAGGGGAAAACGAAGAGTTTACTCTATTGTCAGAGTCCAGCAAGGAGTTTTTCATGGGTTCTTCCCAGCCCACAGACTCATTCCATGTTTCACATCCTGCTTCCTCAGTGCAGATGGGATCATCTACTTTCTGCTCTCTGGAGAAAACAAAGACTGCACAGGAGGCAGCTGTTTCTGATAAGGAGAACAGTCAGTCACTGGTCCACAAGGAGAAATGGTTGGGGAAGAAAGCTGAAAAAGCAGTCAATGAACTCATTGCCTTCAAAAAGTTTTCTGTTTCATCTGCACAGGAGAGACCAAGCACCAGAAGCCTGTATTTCCCAGAAAGATCAGAGTTGGAAGCCCCCTTAAATACTGGATTTTTCCTGTCCAAAGCAAAAGTCTCCTCAAGAAATGAGAAGTGGCAAGACGACTTCCAGAAGGGATCAGATATGGAAGAGGAAAAAAGTAGCAACAAAAAGGAGGCTTTGCTGCCAGAGTCCTACTCTGAGAACACAGGCCAACCTACAGAAATTTTGGCTGGTTATGTTTCCCCAGCTGTTGATGCAGTTCCAATGCCAAGCAATTCTTCAGAGGTGTCTCAGAATCAGCCAAGTTGCAAAGATAAAAGTCCTTTTCAAGTGAAACTTAGATCCACCTCACTGTCCTTGAACTATGGAGACAACTCACCACCAGAATCAAAAGAGATTAAAAGATACAGTGCAGAATTTAATTTAGAAAATGAGGGATTGACTTCCTTTCTAAGAGGTGATAAGGCAGAGATCAGAAAAAGAGGCAATACAAATACTGGTGATTCTTTAAAAGAAAAGATCAAACCCAAAGCAAAGTCCTCTGAACAGCTTAATAGCAAACCTCCATTGCCTAAAAAGCCAGTGTTGCAAATTATAACCATTCCAAACACTACTGCAAGCAGGGAGAAGCAGGACAAAGCTATTCACTCTCCTGAATCCAGAAATGAAGACAAAGACTTGGAGAAACAGTCATCTGCTTGTAAAGTGCCTGGTAAGACTCCCAAACTTTTATAAAGTTACCTTCACTTGCAAAGAGTGACCTTACCTGTGAGAGAGCATGAGGCAGCACTGTTGTGTCTGCCTGGTGAGTCCCAGCTGATGGCTCTGCCTTCAGTGATATTGCTCCCTTATTTTCCCTTGCTGAAAAGATTGTCAAAAAGACAGCAGGGAAGAAACAGCAGACAGAATAAGATATTTTTACCTCTGATTCTTGAATTTCAGGGTATTGTTTAAAGGGTGTTCAAAGTGACACTCAAAAAATAAAGTATACTAACATGTTTGGAAAACAGAAATAGCAAGCCACTAAGCGTGCCCATTTAGAGCTGCTGCATGGCAATTCAAAATCCAAGAGCAAATACTAAGTGTGGTGCCCTGTGTGGGACGAGTGACTCAGACCTCTAGACCTTCTTTTTCACCATAGCATTGAGGCAGAAATGCAATGAGGCCACGTCACTGCCTGTCATGGCAAACACACAATTTATTTATTGCCTCCTGTGAGCTTTTCTTATTCATTTATCTGTCTTTATCATTACTCATTCCTTGTTTAGAACAAAAATTAACAACCCTGCATCTTCCTGGAGTTTAAAGCTAGGAGAGACCACAAGAATATATCTACTGCAGATTGTTATATTTCACCTTGTTGTCTGTATTATATAATTGGGTTAGAGATAAAAAAAAAAAAAAAGTCAGGCCTCTGGAGACTAATACACTGTGGGCCACAGGCAGAGAACAGAAAAGACTGGAAGTGGCACCACTGTCTGAGGTCTTTGTAATGACAGTAAACAAGTTAGGTGAAGCACACTCAAGCAGTTCTAGCAGGAGACCTCCATTCTTCAGAGAACAGCCAGGAGGGGGAAAAATGAATCTTTAGGTCTTCTAATATGTGGAAGAAAAGTCTTCCCTGTCTGGGCATGGGTCTGATGTTAAGAATGTGAGAAGATGCTGGCCAAGCAAATAATAGGCTGTCTCTGTGTCATTGCAGAGCTTCCCCACATTGGGTTGCTCTTCTCTGATTGGGGTCGGGCTCTGAGCTTTGGAGTAGGGAAACACCAAGACAGAAGAAGATCTCAGGGCACGGGAGGCCACTTGTCCTCTAGGGTGACAGAAGTCTCTTCCTGGCCCCAGAGGCAACTTGCTGGTACTCTGAGTGACATCTGATTCCAGTTGTCCTCTGCTGTGGCATCACAGACATTTTTGCAGGACTTTGGCCGCATTCACAGTTTCATGTTCTCCCTGCCATCATAAAGGAGGGGATTCATTAAGATCCACAGCTGGATGAGGTCCCCACAGCCATCCAGCCAGAGCCTCCCCACACCCTGCAGGCAAGGCAAGATATATCTATATAGGTATGTATATAATCCCAACACTTCCTTTCAAGGCATTTTCCCCTCTGTGCTGCCCTGAGTAGTTGATTATTTGTAGTGATGCCCACATCTCTGATGGACTGAGATTTTGGGGAGGGTCATACTGGGGCAAGAGAGGAGAAGACAGCATAGCAGCATTGTTCTGGCATGGAGGAGAGCAGTGGGAGTACCAGTGCTCCCTCACACAGCCCTTTATCACATCCCTGTTGCTGAGTCTCAGAGTGCCTGCGGATGGACTGGAATGTCTTCCTGCAGTGAAAGACAATGAGTGCTGGAGAAGGAAGAGGGGGAAGAAATGAAGCCAGGGAGCACATTTCTCCTCCAGGCTTCTCCTGTGGCTGCTCAGCCCTAGGATGAAGGAGACTCTGCCCTGAGATGCAGGACTGCCCTCTCCAAAATAGGATCTGTGGGTGACAGTTGTGCCTTGGTCTCCCTGATAAAGATACATGCACCTGGAGTTTGAAGCAGGGTTAAGAAGTCCTGCTCTGTTCCCCTCTCCCTGAGAGTATTACACCAAATCTGTACAGCCTGAGATTGTTTAAAATGATGGTTCAGATTGGTCTGTGATGGCAATTAGTTTTCTTCCTTATCTACTGCCTTCTTTAGACACCTGGCCAAGCACCTCCTTGTGCTAAGTTGCCACATCAACCTGACCTGGCCACCTGAAGTCATGGGTGAATGAGGTGTACCCACCTCTTCTGAGTGCCCTGGAACCACACCAGCTTTATTGGGAAAAAAACTATGTCCCTCCATGAGGCATAGGAGAATCATGGGATGCAATGAGGACCTAGCAGGGTAATAGCCCTTTCCAAACATCATTTAAAGCTCTTTGAAAAGTGTCCCTCAGTTCAGTGAGTCAGGACCTTATCTTTGCAACTGCAAACAGGAGAAATCTGCCAAACACAATCAACACAGCCCCCCATGCATCATGTGTGTCTTATCAGGCATCTCTGGCCTCTGGATCTGCCTGGACACTCCTTTTTTTTTTCCTTACACCCACCCAGCCCTCTACTAGCCCTTGAGTTCATCAGCCTTTTCAAAAAGCTGTGGTCATCATTGGGAGACAATTTATGCTGTCAGGGAGTTTCTTCCCACTGCATGTTAAGAAATCATTGTGGTGAACAAGAAGACAAGCTGTGAAATGGTGATACAAGGGGATGCAGTTCCCTTCTCATGTACATTTATTTCAGAAAAGTCAGTTTGCTGCATTACTGAGGTCAGCAGGAGCAATGTGGTTCATTCAGTTCACATTTTAATTTTTCAGCACTCTTGGTTTGAAAGGAACAGGAGAACTGATGAGATGCTGGCTTAACACCCCAGGTGAAAACAGCACTCTTGTTCCCCAGAACTTTCTGGGGAACTAGTGAGGGATTTCTTTACCTCTGTCAGGCTGCAAGGAAGCTCTTTAATGTCTGTGTGAAATTAGTCACCCCAGGAGAAGTAATTTTTAAATCTCTAGAGCTAAAGGCACACGTCTTTGCAAGATTTAAAAGGTTCAGCTGTGTTGTTTGGAGTTGATACACTTTGCTATAAATCCTGTAAAGGGCAGAAGTAATTACCAAATGCTAACAGGTTATTACAACAGCAAAACCATAAGCAACACTTGTCTGAATCTGCAATTAGGATAAACAAAAATCGGTAGCTGAGGAGCTGTAGTGGGGAGAGCTCAGGGAAGAACGATGGATGTTATGGTGAATGAAATTGGTATGTATTGTCTGGAAAATACAGGCTGTGGAATGACAAGAGAAGTGTTTTTCTCTACATCAAAAAGACATTGCTTTAATGCTGTCCTGGCTACAGCTGAAAAACAAGCTGAAAGAAGTTGCTTTCTCAGTTGTGTCAGGCTATTTTGCAACATGGCTGTTTTCCAGCAGTGAAATAGACTTTGATGAAAACAGCATTTTCTTGTGTAAAAAAGGCTCTTCTGGCATCGGTGGTATAGATCCAATCAAAAGTCAACTACCTCTCAGAGCAGCTTAGAGAAGAAAGAAATGTCAGAAATACATAACCAAATCTTTAGAATAGCTTTGTCTGAAATTAAGGAATTGGGTGTGTATAGTGACATGAATGCATGTAGTGCTTTAATAAACAAAGGGAAATATGTAGGCCAGGATATTCTAAATGCTATATGCATTTGTAAAGCCCTTCTTAAAATAACTGGAGTTTTATAAATGAGCAAAGATACAACAGTGTGGAATTAAATATGCATGTATAAGCAATGTTATAAAACAATGACACTTACATACAGAGGGTGTTATCTCTCTGTGTAAAGTTGTTTGGATTAGTTTTGAGTATGTTTGCTTTTAAAACACTCAGGGAATCCACAAGCTAGCTTTGCTTGCTGTTAGTGGTTTGACTTTCAAAAGACTGTAAATTTTGGCTCTGACCTTTCGCCTGCACACATGTACAGGAAGAATAACCACTCTTTGCAGTTCTTGCAGGCATAAAATGTTCTTTTCCAAGTATGAGACTTATATGTCATAAAGAACCTCTGCTACAATTTGTGTGCACAGACACTTTTAGATGTAAAGAAAACAGGTCTCAGATTTAAAGAAATAAGAGGCCATCTCTAAAAAAGACAAAGTCAGTCTCAGGGTAATGGTTAAATATGTCTTTGTTGTGTTTATCCATATAAGCAGCACACATAGAGAGGTACATTTGAATACATGATATCTTTCACTTTCTGTATGTGTGTATAAATCCATGCACAATAACAAGTCAGTCACAGTTCCTTTTGTACATTGATGTATTATCTTCATCTTACTGTTCATACAACCAGTCTGACACACATTACAGGATAATATCCATATATCAGTGAGAAATGTACATATTTATTTCCACAATATTTAGGCAGAAGAAATTTTATCTATAAGATCAGAGCTTTAGTCTGAGGGAAAAAAAGAAAGTTGTTTTAGTAAGATACTAAGGGAAACAGATACCTGCATTAAATGGGGTTGCAGCAGGGGAGTTTCCTGTTCTAGAGGACCACTGAGGCAACCAGCCCTGATGCTTTCAGAATCAGTGGAGGAGAGCTCAGGGGATTCTGATCTCCAGGAGGGAATTGAGAAGGTGGCTGTGGTTCACTTGGCTTCATAGCTATTCTCAGTGCTTAGTCTGGAAGCTGTGGAAGTGGTGAGGAATGCAGACAGAACAGCTGACCTTGTGACTGTCCCATGTGTGTTCGCTGGCTGTGGGGAAGACATGAAGGGAAGGCTTCAGCAGCCTCTGGGTGTGGTTTCAAGGGGCAGCAGAAGATCTCAGGAGCTTACATTAATTGCTGGCTTTAATACATGGTGACATTATGCACAGACTGGCTTGACAAGTTCTGACCTGGTATCTTTCCACTGTTGGTGGCTTATCCCAAGCAGAAGAAGGGGCTCCTTTCATAAAAGCCTGAGGCCAAGCCAGCTCTAAGGAAACCAGGGAAAGATGCAATCACGAGGTTAAAGCTGTGAATGACTGAGAGACAAATTGCTGCCAGCAATATCCTTTATTAGCTTATGAAGTTATTAAGGAATTAGTTGAATAGCACATTGTTTAAAATAACATGTTGTAATATGAAATTAAGAATACTGTTTAGATTTTAGTTTTATTCTGAAAATCTCTCAAGTGTAACACAGAAAGAAGAGGCTCAGCCCTGCTTCAGCAAAGGAGAAATGAAACACAGAGCATTTGTGGTGGCTATGGTCTGTCAAAAACTGACTAAGCTTTGCATGGATGATGCCACTGCTTGCATTTTGTACTTTGTTATCTCCCTAAGAGTGGCATTTACCAGCTGGTAGTTTCTGTGCCAGTTGCAGTGCATGTGACATGCAGCAGAAGCAGGAATTAAAATCATCCTTTTGAGTACTTTTGGTTCCACTCGGGCTACCCAGTTCCTTAAATGCTGTGCTTTGCCACGTGGTGAATCATAAAAGCACATGGACTATCCCATGACTAGATAAGACAGAGCTTGTTCAAGGTGATCAGTCATGAACCCAGAAAGATGTGTGAGCAGCACCTCCCTTGAGAACAGTCACTTCCTGAGAAAGCTTTTTGCCTCTTTGTATCCCTTAGGGGGTACCAAGAGTTTCATAGGACAGTCTCAGGTCACCTTAAACTGCTAGCTCTCTTCACCATGAAGAGATCTCCTGGATTACTTCACCACCTTTCATCCTTCTGGCTGGAACAATGGTGCATATATACTGCCAAGAAACCTTATCTAATTGGAGGTGGGAGGATGTAAAGGACCTCTGGGCAATGGGAAAGATAATAAATAGTAAATATGCCTCTTCTACCCCTTACAGTAATTCTGGCTGATGGATGTGGTAGCAAATCCTGCGTGGGTTGCATCTGAATTTTTTTTTCCCGAAGATAAGGCACTCTCCCTGCCTTGTCTGCCTGTCTCGCTTTCTGCCAAAGTCTCTCAAAGGAACAAGGGCAGAATGTAATTGCTTAAAGATACAAGAAAGCCTCTCCCTGTAGCAGGTCAGTTCTTGATCCTCTGTAGGTGAATCTACTCTGCTATCCTAAATTGGCCTGTACAGAAACATATAAAATCTTCAGGATTATGATAAAGAGCTTCTGTTCCTTACTATCAAAGGGTCATTTTGATACCATCTCTTATGGAATGATACCTGGCTCTAATTTGGCTGTCTTCTAATTAGCATGATTAGGCTGTCTGGTATCTCATCAGGAAGAACTGCCTGAAGAGTAAGGGTGCTTGGTGCCTTCGTTAGAGTGTCTGCCTTATGAAAAAACATCCTTATAACACCAGCCTCCAGACATAACACTGCAGGACTGGGAACCCTGTTGTGCCAGGCAAGGCACAGTGAAATAACAGCAGGATGACTCCTAAGTTCATGAAGATGACAGAGAAATGGAAGCACAGGTAGCAGTAAGATCATTACATGTAGTGCAGTAAATAGAGCCTGAGCATAGCATTCATTTTGTCAGTGTGGATTGTGTGGTGGAAGCAGAGGAGGAACAACCTTGATGTTTACATAAAGCTCCTGCGGTGTGACAGGGAAAATGGGACAAAACACAAAGGGGGATTTGGAGTCACAGCAACTAAGATGTACATCACTGGCAGCATCAAGGCGGAAGCCAGGTTCCCAGTATCATCAAAAAGTGTAGGCAGATTGGAAAGGACCTTCAGGATAAAGACATTGGAGTTTTTGAGCACCAAGACATTACAGATGGTGAAGGAAGGTAAAGAGGTGATGGATGAGGATGCATATGGTGGTATGTCTGCAACTGTACAGCCAGAGAGCTGCTCCTCAGCTCTGAGGAACACGGGACATCACCTTCAGTGATGGCAGCTCATCCGTGTGCCACAGGAGTTCTTTGGGAGCTGATGAAGCTCAGCACCTGGTTTTATGGGGCAATGCACTAATAAGTCCTGCCCAAGTTGCCCACCACCTGAAAAGATGCAGATGGCTGCAAGCAAAGGAGAGAATGTGATGGCAGATGGATTAGCAGACATCACATCATTTCAACTGTGTGGTTTTACCTATGAAGATCCTAATGAGGTTTGTCCTAAGATACTGAGAGAAGATGGGCTAGCAGACCTTGACCTGCTAGTGGTAATCTTGGAGAGCTGTGGAAGTTAAGGGGCACTGACTGATGTGTACAGAAAACCATTCCAGGTGAAGTGGGGTAGTCCTTCCATCTCAGCTGATGCTAACACTGTTTCATCTCAAGTGCCAGTTCTGACCATCATGTTTGAAGGAGATTTGACCAAACTAGGACAATTCCTACAAAAGAAAGAGTGATCTAGAGAATATGATTAATCAGAAAAGTTAAAAAAATAGGGAAAACGTGGTCTAAGTCTTCAAATGCATAACAGGCTGTTGCAAAGAGACTATGAGTAATCTGCTTGTGTCCATAGTGTGTAGGAGAAATAGTTAAGGATTTAAATTAGAATAAGGAAGATTTAACTCACCCAATAGCCAAAAAAAAAAAAAAAGCGCCATGCGATAGGTTGCCTAGGGAGACTCTGAGACCTGTCTTGTTATTGGAGAATTAGTTCCATATTTGTGAGGTAACAGTTTCTATGAAACTGATCTTTCAGCTGATCTTGCCTTACAGTTGAAGGATAGACTACATGACATATTGAGATCTCTCGCAGCCTTATTCTTTATCATCCTGTAAAATGAGATAAAAATGAAGCAAGGAGAGCCAGTGGAAGGCACAAAAAAGACAGTGATTGGAAAAAGATTATGAGAGGAATAGCTGTTGTCATGCAAAGATGGGGGTTCGATGGGATGCAGAGAATTGGAGTAACATGCTATGCAAGAGGGAGGGAAGCTCCTTCTGTGTTCAGAGGCCCTGTTTTATCTGTGCTGCATTTGCACAGCTGGACTTCTGAGTTGTTTCTTCCAGAGGTTTTCCTGCAAGATTGCACGAGGTGAATGTGAAGGGAAATGCAAGCATCAGCTGGCAAAACATCTTGCTTTGGCATTAAAGCATGGGGTTTTTTCTCTTTTTCATTTTTTAGCTGACACAGGCTTCAT
The DNA here is from genome assembly GCA_013397375.1 of Toxostoma redivivum. Lineage (NCBI taxonomy): Eukaryota > Metazoa > Chordata > Aves > Passeriformes > Mimidae > Toxostoma > Toxostoma redivivum. Next base: position 1,110,348 of record VXBI01005676.1, on the reverse strand, counting down.
AATGTTCTCTTGTTCAAATAACTACTCTCTCTCTGGTGAGGTATAAAAGTGACTAGAGAAAATCCCTGAGCAAAGCAAGTTTGTGGGCTTTCATAATATGCCTATGTTGGCAGACTCCAGCTCTTGGGAGTGCATCATCCCTTTTATCTTCCATGCCTTCATAAGGCATCTCAAATGTGCCTTCAGAGACATTTGCCTGCTTTCCTTTTCAGGGCCACATTCCACCAAACTAGACCATAGCACTGCAAAAATGTGTCTGACAGCTCCACAGGGTCCCATGGCTGGCTCTACATCAGCAGAGCAGCTGAGCTCCCAAGGGACCCTAGGGCAGTAATCCTTTCTGGTTGGGTCTGCCTCCTCCCAGCTCCCTGAACAGGATGCTGACTAAGTAACAAACTTTTCCAGAGAGCGGGACCACACATGATTTGAGGATGAGAAGCTTGACTTCTGCTCTGAAAGAGCCTTCTGTAAATTTTGATACATCAGTGGCCAGAATTGGCTGGGAAAGGTGAAATCAACCTTCTTGGGTCTTAGGTTCTTGTTCCTCATTTAAACTACACAGAAGCCCTACTATTCGTTGGGAAACTCAAATTTGTCTTCAGTGTGGGTCAAAAAATGGAGAACCAGGGGGATGGAGCTGATGGAACTGCTGAGGCTCTTCTCTTGACCGAGTTCTGTTGAGTGAATAGACAGGATTTCCCTTCTCAGAATATTTGAATACAGGGTATTCCTCTTTCCCATAACTTTGGATTATCCACATCCTTGGGTAGCAGTTGTGAGATCAGCAGGGTAGTAGTTTTGACTTCTCCAGAAATCATCTTTTTCTTTTTTTTGTTGCTCAAGTCTCATTTCTGGTAGAGCACAAAGGAAGTTACTGGCCTCAGTGAAGACTGTAGTCAGCATCAGCAGCAATAAGTCAAGTAATCTCACATTAAAAGACCGGAAAATCACTCTGGTTTTAGTAGTACTTCTGTGTGCTTAGACACCACAGACTGCTGTGCACAGGCACCCATGGCACCTGCAGACTTCACAGAGCTGCGTGGGGGGCTGCTCCTAAAGGAGTGGAAGAAAAGCAGGAAACAGCTAAGGCATGGGCTGCTGCTGCATGGACATCAGAAGAGTGGGAGCCGAGGGCAGCCACAGTGGGGAAAAGGTTACCTTCACAACACTGCAGTCCCTCTGTGTCCACCTTTGAATTGTCTGCTGCTTGTCTCTAAGATACGGTGGAAGAGGGAGCAGAAGGGGCAGATCTTGGGAAATGGGTAGATTAGTGAAGTTTGATTCATGTTTCTGCATCTCCCTCACATGAGGGCAGTGAAACTGTGACTCCAGCTGAACAAAGATGCAGTTTCTCACCAGTAGAGTGATAACTTAAACTTGTGAGCACAGCAAAATTGCTCTCTGGAGACCAAACTAAACAGAATTCCTATTTATCCAGGTTGGTTTCATATCCTGGGACCAATCAGTATATTGAGAAAGTATGAGCTGAAGCTGATTACAACTATTTTTCCTATAACCATGTACATAAATAATCTGTCAACAGAGAAAAGCGTGTCTTCCCTCATGGCTGCCGGAGACTCTAGAAGAGATCCTGACACTCCTACAGAGCCAGCCTGGATTTCCATTGCAAGGCAAAAGCAGAGAGGCATGCATCAAGAGAAGGAACTTGACAGAGAAAAGCTTGTGGCTCCAGATAATAAGTCAAATACAGAGAAACAGAATAAAGGAAAAGAACAAACAGAGGTACTTGCAGTACACATTTGTGATGCTTTTGTATCACCTCCAGTAGTATTCTTTGGATTTGCTGCTATGTTAGCAGTCATGCCATAATGATTATAGATATTTGATGAGTGTAACTGTAACCAACAAATATATTGCTCTCATAAATGTGTTACAGATTCAAAGTTCTCTGACTGTTCAGATAGGTAATTTTGTGTCTCCAAGAAATCCTAGAACAACGTGAAGTGTGTAAAATTTCTTGGCATACCTACCAGATCTAACATGTGTATTGCATGCTAAAATAACCAAAATGAAGTGTTAACTGTAGTCTCTGATCATCCTCAATGCAGAAGAAATATGTTCTCTCTAACTATCCTTTGAAGCACAGACTTTCATTGAATTTCTTATAGCTCCTACCTGATTTAACCCTGAATGAACAGCTTGGTCCCAGAAACTTCTAGGTAACAATTTTTAGAGCCCTGAGAAATAGGATAGCCCTGAAATAGGATAAAAATAACTTTTGCACTTGCAGAGAGTGCCAGTATATAAATTCTGGTTCCCTGTATATGGGTAATTCAGAAGCCCATGCGGTGCCATGGAATATGGGCTGACATTGCTTCTTCAGAGCATGCAAAACAGGGTGATACCTGTAGCAAATGATCTTTCCAGATGACACAGCTGTGCCAGTGGAAGTGCTTGACATGGATCCAGAACACTAACCTGCTGCCTGTTTTGGGTCCTGCACAAATAAGAACCCTGCTCTGATGCAGGAGCATGTGTGTCCTATACCAGCATGGCATTCCCAGTGCAAATTACCGACTTTCTTGCTTCAGGTGGTACTGCTAGAACCCCAGACAGGTGTATAATACCCTGGAATAAGAGGTGATTTCTAGATGATGAAAAATAGCAGTGCTTAGATTAAGAAGAAATAATACCTAATATGATGTCTAAGTCAACTTCTGAACTGCAGTAATGCCCAACACGATCCCAAAATACAGTTTCTATGTCAGAACAGGAAACTCCAGATTTTAGCTGGCAATGATCTCTGAAATTCATGCCATGCATTTTATTTCCCTGTAGCAGCTAGCAGAGAAACATGCCAAGATGCTTCTGACTGCAGCATGTGAGGCTTGGTGCCACTGTACTACTCCCACTTTCTCCCACATGGCACCAGGCACTATCACTTCAGGGTAGTTTTTGATACTGGCAAGAAAATCTGTTGGAGGATGTGTTTGACTTCTTTTTTATGAAAAATCCATTTACCATCAACTGTCCAAAAATACAGTGCCTTAGCCCACAAAATTTGGGAGATGGAAGGAAAACATGAGAGAATGAGGCTGTTTCTAAATCCTGTGTATGCTTCTAGAGATGTGCAAAGGACTTGGAATACATTTTGCAGTGAAGATTATAATTATCTACTCATATCATTATGAATAGGAGATATGGAAGGATAATTTTAATTTGTAAAATTGAGTATTGTGGATGTTACATAAAAACACTGTAACTTTCTGAACAGGTATCAGCTCAAGGGAGAGGATTGGGACTAATGTCTGCTGAACTGTGGCAGGCTCCCCATCCACTACTTTGCTACTTCGTTTTTCCAAACTGAACTCATTCTTCCTGAATTACTTGGATTTTATCTCTTCGTGCCTAGGGGCCAGTGAAGCAACAATGGAACAAACCTTCACACTTGGCACCTAAAACCACTTCTGAAGAGCAGAGGAAAGACACAAAGCCTGAAGCGAAGCCCCTGCTGAGAACCGACTCATTGTCACATGATGTCCCTGGTAAGAAACAAAATGCTTAAAATGTAGGCTGTTATCTCACAACTTTATCAGAAGAAATCCTGCTTGAGTGTACTGCAAAAGGAGTTGGGGCTAGATCCTAATCTCTTCCTCAGCCCCACATCAGCCAGGGAAAAGGGTTTTCTCAGCACTCATATCTGGGGTTTTACTTGGTGTTTTATTTATTTTTTATTTTATTTGAGGTTTTATTTATTTCTATTCTTTTGACCAGTTTGATTACAAACAAAAGAGTAAAAAGGGGTAGCCAAAAGCTTGTGTTGAAAGAAATGTGAATCAAGGACTCCAGGCCCTTTCACAGGACAGAGGCCCAAATGCACTATCCCACTGTAAAATGTAAATAAAAATATTTACAATAGCATTCAATTTAAATGTGGCTTCCTCAGCAAGCTGAGGAATGGTGCGATCACAAACTGTCTTGGTCATCAGTCCTCCCACAATGAGTTTGTTGTAAATCTCCTTGGTAAATTAAAATTTGAAAGAAGGGCAGAAATTTTGAAGTTGTAAAATTCCTCTGAGTTGAGGGCTGAGTAAAGGAGGAATTCACAAGTGAATTCTTTAGCTAATGAAAAGACACTCTCTTGTTTGGCCTGGGTGTTAACATAGGGCACAGCAAAAAATCCAGGTCATCATGTTGAGTTTTGGTAAATTTAGGGATCAAAAGATATTAGTGATGAGAAAAAAATTGTATTACTTAGACTACGGAATGGTAATTTCCTCAATAACTTATTGCTTCCACGTGAAATGTAAAGATTTTCTACCACAGGGCAAGGCATGGGAAGTATTTAATAAAAGAGGGTGTTTAGTTGCACAGCAAGTAAATGTAAAATGTCCATGTGCTTTATTCACAGTAGCTCCATCACCTCCACTGGTGGATAAGGAGGAAATAAGCCACTTGAAGAAAGCCAGTAATGCTGGTCCAGATCAGCCATCGTGGATGGAGCTGGCTAAAAAGAAGTCTCAAGCTTGGAGCGATATGCCACGGATTATAAAATAGAATGATGCAAACAAGTAGCATCTTTCGTAATTAAGTCAACTACTTAACTGAACTCCTGCAGACCAGCTAATCACAGTGAAGAATCTCTTGATACAGAAGGGTTTTATAATACAGCTGTGGAGAAAGTGTGCAATAGGTGCAGTCAAAAAGTTTACCTTCAGTTTTGTAGCAATCAGAATTGCAATGGCAATGGATTACTTAAATTATGCTAAGGACATACTTAAACTTTGAAAAATAAAACTTTTGTCTTATGTATTTCCTGCATTTTCTGCTTTTAATAATGTTTGTATCCAAACAGGATCTTTGCTAAACTTTGCTGAACTTCTGTTGTTGCTGGAAAATTCTATTTGTTGTGGTTTTCTCTGTTTACAGTTATAAATTGTGCACTTACATCCTGATTCTCGTGATGTTTTTCACTGGAATCACGTGACACTTTCTACCAAGGCTGTTAGGCCTGTGGAGGTATTCCTGAATAGCTGCTAGTGAGTACTCCATTAAAACATGTTGCTTGAGCTGCAGGTTTGCCTAGCTAAGACAGTGGTAAAGTTTCTGGGGTTAGGTTGCATTTCGGGAGGCACAAATATGCACGTTTATGTGTGATCATGAATAAAAATTCCTCAGTTCTTTCTGTAAGCAACCTTGGTTGCACAGTACTTTCAAGCAGGCAAGCAATAAGGAAACAGAACTGCAGTTGGGAGCTCATCAATGCATTCACAGTTGCTTTCCTGTCTGGATTCATCCAGGCCACAACTGGCTTTCCTTCCTGTGAAACCTCATGCCCAGTCAGGAGGATGGTATTAGTAACAATGGTTACTTAATTAAGAACTGAAAATCCTGGAGCTAAAGTTCAAATTGAAATGCTGGGGAAAACTGTGAATTTCATCACAGTGCCAGCTTCACATATCACCCCCCACATAATCTTAATTCCTCATTAAAAACCAGTAACATACAGATAGCATGTCTGTACTTGACTACCTTTATATAACATCCTCGTGCTCATTGGCCTGAATCTCCCCCACCAGTTTGTGACTCCCACTCATGAAGTCTCCTAGGCTCTTCACCTTCGTTTGTTTAACAAGATTGACAAGATAAATCATTTGCTGCTGATTGACTGAAACAACTCTGAACATATTTTATGACCTCCCTATGAGTTACAGAAGCTGAGGACAAACCTTGTGATGCCCCACTGCTAAGATAAGCATTTCATTTTGTGTATGCATGGGTGAAGTACTACCTTAGCACTGCAATCCCTAGATTTATTTGTATTAGTGATTTTGTTTCTATTATCACATTACTTTCTCTTTGGGAAAAATGTGGGAAGACTTTAGGAAATATAGGATTTTCTAGCACCTATGTTTGCAATTTTGAAATCCTGTCTTCTCTAAAGAGGCAGGAAAGAAAACCTGAGCCCTCTCGGTAATGACAAATGCATTTCATAATGAGTAAAGAAATAGAGAGTTGAGCATGTGAATATTCAAGATGCTGTTAAAGATTTTCAGTCAAGTTTTCTTCAGTTGTTAAAAACGGGAGGAGGAAAAGCTAGTTTGATGTTTTTCAGAGCCAGTGAGCCTGCATCACTGTTGGGGTCAGCCTGCACGGCTGCTGGGGTCCTGAATGGGGCTGTGCACAGACCTGCTGCAGCCCATCACAGAGCTGTCAGTAGCCCTGATCCAAAAAGGGTTCTGCCAGCTGTCCCAGGGTTTTCTCCTGCCTGGCAAAAGGCAGTGTGAGATACCTGCTGAAATCACAAGTGGCAAGACAGCTCTCTGTCAAACAGATCCACACCAGAAATGGTAACTTACTTAATTACAGGACATGCAACCTTGGGCTCAATTGCCTGAAGGTTGGTCGTGCAAAAATCTTCCACACTTCTCCCCCATGAACAAGCATGCACAGTCCTGAATTTCAAGTGATTTTTTTTTCTTTTTTGGTGTTAATATTCTAGAACCTACAGTAGAAATAGGAACATTTTTGAAATACAATAAAAACCATGTTAACTCCCTCTCTTTTCATAACACCCTTTCTAAAATAAATAACTAATTAGCATAAAGTGTAATGTTAAGATATGTTATTACCTTTTGTAGCAACCTTGAAAAAAACCCCAGTTTCTCTATTTAAGGCATATAACATATTAAAAAAGACCAAATGTGTACCCTTTATTATTGCTGCCCCATGAAAAGGTTTTCAGGAAATGTAGTTAGAGGTACATTCTGTCTTCTTACAATTCCCTCCCTGTTTAAAACAATTAAAACTGCAAGAATCTTTGCAATCAGTGGTCTTCTTGATAATCTCCTACCACTGCAATGGCTCTGGCCTTCCTGCAAGAGAAGACACTTGGCTACTTGAACCTCTGATATGACAGCCAGTGGAATTTTTATTTTCTCACAGTGTTGTTCTGTCTCCAGATTTCTAAGACAAAGGGTCATGCAAGTAGGACTTGCTATAGGTGTCCTGCAGCAGGTAGGCAGAAAGTAGTTTTAGAACTCATGTATTTTTCTTTGGTGAGGTAGCTCATTTGTGGAACTAGAAAGACAAAAATAAAAACATAGTTCTCTCCTCTGTATGAACAGTGAGTTATGTTTCACACTCAATGCCACCAGAAAAGCCTTTCAGATCTGATCAGCTTTCCTGAGGAAAATCATTATACTTTTCCAGCTGAGAGGCAATATGACTAACTCAGGCTGATCCATTTTGCTCAGGCAGCTGCAATATATATTGTTGGAACATAACATCTAACAGGGAAATAAAATGTAAAAATTCACCTTTTGTTCATGACTCATGAACATAAACTAACCGAGCTGGAATTACAGTCAAAGAACCACAACAAAATGGACTTGAAAAATAGAAGTTTCCTCTTCCAGAAGTACTGCATGAGACATCTTTGGCTTTCTGTTTAATGAGAAAGGTGCCTTCCCAGCAGTCAAGAGCCTCACATAATGCAAATGAAATTATCTATCAGGCATCTTTCAGCACAAAACCCCTAAATTTGATTATTTATGCACTTTAATAGTTGAATTACCCTAATCAGCTACCTCCCAATGTTTAGTAATTTTATGTTAAAAAAAAAAAGCGACTAAATGATTTTAAATGGACAGTGAAGTGCAATTTTTTTAAGACCAAAAATATCCCTTCAGTCTTTACTTTGATATGGTGTTTTGTGCTGTGCTGCCTTCAACAATAAAAACTGTTGCATTTTTTATCAAGATGAAGAGGAACATAAAATCTTGTTGCCAGTGAAAAAATTCAGCAGCAGAGTAGCAAGCAGCTTGCTGTAATTTTGTAATGCTATTAATTCTGTCTTAGTCTCAAGGAGCACAATAAACTTGCCAAAATGTTTGCTTTGTATATGATGAGCCCTCTGCTGTGGGTAACAAAGGTTTAATTATAGGATTTTGTGTTTGTGGTTAGAAGATAACTTTTGTACTGTTATAGAATCAAAGAAACCCCAACACCATGTGAACACTGGGCAGTGCTGTGTGTCTGTAAAAACCCCAGGGGGGAATGTAACCCTGTGTGATCCTGCCCAATGGGGCTGCATGGGATTAACTTTGGTAGGAGAAGACATTTCAGGCCCAGTGGGGCACAGATCTCACTCAGGCTCACATACTCCCAATGTTTGCCAAGATGCTCAACAAGTGACAGAAACCACTGAGTTTTTGTAGCATGGGATCTTTTATTGTCTAACTTCACAAAATAAAAACCACATATAGGTTTTTTATGGATTGTTACTCCCAAATAATTCTCTGTATCATGTTTCACTTTGAAGTTGGGGACGGATGGGACATGTATTCACAGACCACCCAGATCTTCTTCCTTTGCAGTATCTTGCAGCACCTTTGCTGCAGATTCTAACTTTCTATGTACACTGGCTCTATTCCCAGAAGAAAAGCACTCTAGCTCACTTAAGGCAACTTTAGTGGAGATAATTCTGGGAAATGCTGAACTATCTCCCTCTCCAGGGTCCCAAATCTCTCTTTTAAGGATCGTTAGGAATGCAGCTAAGAGCATTTAAATATTATTGAAGCAAAGTGATTGAAGACAGTTTTCCTTCTTTCCATCTCACTCACCATCACACTGAATACTTTCACTGTTGATTTCTTTTTGCTTTGTTCATTTACCTATGCAAATAAGTATGAAGTGGTAATTCCATTGAAGCATATACAAGGTTGCTGAGCAAAGTACTATGGTGTCTTATCTCATTGTAACCAGTAGTCTCCACATTTTCCCAAATATGGCTTGATTTCTCAAGTTGAGAATTGACATGTAAATTATTACCCTGCCTTTCAGAGTCAGTTCCTCCTGAGAAACCTCTAATTAAAAAAAGGAAAAAGAAAGAATTCTCTGTTCACTGTCTACTAAAAAATGACACTGCACCAATGGGTCCGGCAACAATTGCCAGCACATGGCTTGTACACTGGCACTTGTCACCCATGCTGGCAGCTCTGGGACAGGGCAAATGGGCCATCCATGCTGCTCTTGGGCCAAGCAGCAGAACACCATGGCCCCATCAGATATGGTGAGGAGGCAGAGGAATCTAGCAAGACCCTCCTATTGCCCCCCACGATCTGTGCTGCCCTCCCCAGCCAGCAGCTGGAACCAGACCATGGTGAGGTGAGCCAACAGTATTTACACATCTCTGGGGTCCAACTCCAGTCACGGGATTGTTTGTGCAGGTGGCAGTCCAAGGTGCTGTGAAGATTTCAACACTCCATCAGAAATGAGCAGTTGCTGAACTGCAGAGCCAAGTTTGTCCCAAAGTCAGGCTATGGTGATTGTGTCTCCCAGAGAAATCCTATATCCACATTATTTTTATTCCTCCTGCTCCAAATTTAACAAGACTACCAGTAAATCCCTCCAAGTCATTGCCTACATTGAAGAACCAAGGAGAACTGTCTGGAAAAAGCAGAGGAAAACAAGCAGAGTTATGACAAGAGAAGAATTCAGTTAATAACCCTTCAGGAAAATAAAAGCCACTTTTCTCAGCAGAAATAACAGACTCCTATTTAATAAGCTGTTGGCTCATCCCCTCTGCACTCAGCACCAGAGATAATTTTGATGGGCAGGCTGCCTGCAGACAAGACAGCAGAATAAGGTCCTGAGCCTGTCCAGGCAAAACAGACACCATCTCCCCCATCTAGCCACTCCTTGAAACCAGACTTGCCTTCTCTTAACTCCTTTGCCTCTTTCTGCAGCACTCACCTCAAGTACACAGAAGGGATTGCTTGTTGCTTTATGAAGCCTGTAGCTTGGCTTATGCCTTTATGTTGAACCACAACAATGAGAGTCCCAAGTAAGATAAGTCATGGCACCAATCACTCCCTGGTCCCCAACCTTGTGGCACTGCAAAGTTTCTTCAGTAAATGCAGCTCCAGCGCTCTCAGGACGTGCTCCAACACCTGATATGCTGCCTGTGCTTTAGTGCAGCACATCAATGTGGTGGGCACAGCCTGGCTACGGTGCTGCTACAATCTTGGAAGGAAGAAAAGCAAAACAAAATAAAGAAGTTTGAGCTAGAGATAACAGAGCGAACCTTTCCACTTCAGCTGGGAATTCCGGCTGCCCGGTTTCCTTGCTGCTTCCTCCTCTATGATTTTCTATTTGTTTTCCATGTGTGCTGAAGCAGCCCAGAGTGAGCTGCCTGCCACCCAAGGGTGCCTTGTGTTTCTGCAGCATCAGATCCAGCTACTGGGTTTGGCCCAACAGTGGAGTGCAGGGCACTTTCAATGGTGGATGGTGCTGTCAGCTGATCACTAGAAAGCCTTTAAATTGCCTTTTCATGCCCTAACTTCCCCAATTAAAATGAGAATATATTTTATCTTACCTTGGGGTCATGGAAAAGAGATTGGGGAGGCAGATTTTCATTTGTGACCTACTTCCCTAAAGCAGAATGGGAAGGAGGGTTTTGCTTTGGCTGAAGAAGAATGCAGCATTTGCTGTCAGAGTTGTTTATGTGGGCCCAGGTTTTCATGTGGTGAAAGCAGAGAGTGGTTATTCCAGCAGACAGACCTGTGCTGGTTTCTCTGATTGCTTTATCCTTCTGCAAAAACACCTCTCCAAATTCATCTACCAAAGTCAGCCATCCCCCCACCATGTCCTGGGTGACAGGAGCCCTGGCACTGTGCCACAAAACAGTAATGCTCAGACTGAGCCCTGCAAGTTACACCAACTTCTATTGGAAGAGGAGATGTGGTTTCCTTGGCTGTTTTTATGTAATTGATGGACAAAAAGGGAGCCTATTAACAATGTGCATGTTGCAGAAATTGGCTTAAATAGAATTCTTGTTAGCAAGTAGCAGATGAGTTTCAGAGAGGCCAGAAGGACACAAGCTTAATTTCTTGCATAACATTATTGAAATACAACTGAAGTATAAAGTCAAATTTAAAAGAGAGGATAAAAACCTCAATCTTAGCCAAATAAAATAAAATAACCTTTTAATTTTATGCTTCTTTTATATGCAAGCTCGTAATTTCAAATTATGAAAATATTTGACTTTAGAGGTGAATGCTTGTTCCCAGGACATAAGACATACTTCCTCCTAATTTAAAGGGCAATTTCTGGTCTTGAATTCTGCCTTCCTTTCAAATAGCCTAATAAAATTTGGAACTTTTCTACTTGGGCAAAAGAAATTATTTTGATCAATTTGGAGTCCAGCAGGTGAGACCCAGGGTCTGTGTCTTCCTCTGCTGCCTGCAAATTGTACTTGCTTGAAAGAACCTCTGGATCTTGCCTGATGTTGGGATATCTCAACACATTTCTCAACATCTCTACTCTGGCCATTCATTTTAAGGGAATTTTTGTATTTACACACCAAAATGACTGAGATCTAAACTAGTGACAAATGTGGGCCTGTCACCTAGTGCATGGGCCCAGGCACCTTCTGATGGGCAGTGTGTTGGAGCAGGAACCTGCACATGCATTTCCCAAGCTGCAGCACCATGGGTAGGCCTCCAGCTGACTCCAAATTTTACCTTTCATGGACAAAAGGCTCACTTCAGCTGGCTCAATAGAATTGACCCAGTCTTCTCAAAATGTTACGTATTGATTAAAGAGTGAATTAAGCCATTGAATTCGGGCTCTCTGACCCCTCCAAGTTACAGCTGCTGAACTGTTACACTTTTAATTGTCTTCCACTTGGTTGTGTATAGGAGTTCGTGCTGGTGTTTGCCTTGCTTGGGGACCTACTTTGGAATGGCATATTTTGATTACTGTAGGTGCAGCTACTTGCTTTTTTCTGACTAATACATTTCATAGATCTTCCCTGCTGTTAATAAACATTGTGGTGTTTAATTATTGAGACATTTCACAAAAATGCTTTTGGGAGGAAGACAAATTTTATGTTCTGCCTAAATAATTAAACATTATGCAAATGTTTGCAACACCAGCATTCTGGTTATGCAAAACAATATTTGGATGATAGCCTTGTTTGCACACTGAGTTAGTATTGGTGGGCTGTAATTAGCAGCAGATACAGTATTAAAAATATAAACAGGTTCTAATAAAACAGGATGGGTGCAATTGTAAGACTCAGAACCAGGCTGCAGCCATGCTCTGCAAGAACAAAGTCAGATGTGTTTCCCCCAAGGACCACAAACCATCTCAGCTGGGCTCCCTGGCAAGCAAGGCCAGCCCCAGGCTCACACTCTTGCACTTGGCAACCTCACCTAAAAGCAGAGGGAAAAGGAGACACAGCCTGCAGCATGGGAGGAAAGCCACTGCTTTCCAGACAAGTCCACTTCATCTGTGCCCAATGTGAAGCTCTCTGTTTTGTCCTTGCTTTTCCACCCTTTCAGCTCTGGCAGTCAGAGAAAACACCTAGTCCTTGGTGATTTTAAAGTTTAATTATCCATTAACAGGAGTCATCCTTGGAACATGTATCCTAACTCTTTTGCCTGTAATCACCTTAAAAAGCAAAGGACTTGCATGTGTCAGTCTTGTCATTTATTACAGCTCTCAGGACAGGGATAACAGAAGTATGATGCATGACATGCAATATGCAGTGATACAGCTGTTGCAGTTATCAAACTCGTCATCACCAACATGGTACCAATCTAAGAATGGGTTTATTAATTGCTCAGTGTGCTCCATCTGCCAGTGGTACTCAACAGCTTTGATTGGAGTCTGCTCCTGACCCCTGTCCCATTCACTCTCATTACCTGCACATTTGGTGGGTAGAATTAGCATTTGCCCACGTGGCTGCACAGCACGTGGGATCACACTAGGAGCTGTCATTATGAAACGTACTTTTTGGGAATAAAATACAGTATCAACATATTGTTCTTAAACTGCTGGCTTTCCTTTGTATTCCAGGAGAGTAATCTGCATGCAATTGAGAGGAGGCTGAACACTTACTTGGTAAGTGGAGATGGGAATCTAAAGCTTCATTTAAATCAGTGAAGAAAGGGAATACACTGCTTCATTAAAAAATGTATGTCCTCAGTGTCCTTCCTGGGGGAGGGGCTGCCTGATAGTCCCAAAGCTCTTACGTTATTACTATAATTTTTGGTGCCTGTTGAAGGTGCTTGCCTGATGCCTAGCTTGTTGCTACTTACAGGGTATTACAGCTATATGGTTAGGGCTACTGTCTGACTGAGATTCACTTCTCCTTTTCCTAAAATTATGGTCTAAAAAGTCCCAAGACCTAAGAAATTGCACTCAATTTCCAAATGCCACAAAGAATGCTCCTGTGCTATCTATGTTTTCCTTGTCACCTAACATTCTCCACTACTGCTTGGATAACTACAGGTTTGCTTTATGGGGAGGAGATGGGCTTCTAAATTGGCAGAAAGATAACACTCAAATGAAGTAAACATCACTAAAGCCTTTAAGGCCAGTAAGAATGACTTAATACAGCCTGGATCCCTGCTGCGATAGGGCAAAGCAGGAGATCTTTTCATCACAGCAGAGCAACAGCTCTTCTACTTTAAATGGAGAGTGGCTTTGATAATTATTTTCAGTGCTGCAGGCTCACAGTGATTATCTTGACATGATGTGTCTTGGAGGAAGAGAAGTTAATGTTAATGATATGTACTATAGATTGAACAAGGGGCTCTAAAGGTATAAATTATCTTACTCCTTCTCCCCCCACCCCAAATCACCTGCTGACAGAATAGTTTGGGCATAAACCTCAGGTCCCAGCAAGAGACCTCATCCTCTCCAGGCTGGATTTGAGCCTGCTGGTCCATGGTCCTGCTGTGGTGTGGAATGACTTGAACAGTAAATATACTGTTCAGGATGAAATTTAGAGCAGGCAGATTGATGGGGAGACCAAAAACCCCTTACCAGTGATTAGGGATGAACTGGATTTGAATATTTTATGCATATCTGATGAGATGGGGCTGGACACAATCAGAAGAGTGCAAGCTTCAGAGTCATGCTTTGTCAGGGTGCTCATGAATCTGTCTCTTCTTCTTCCATTCATACCAGTTTTAACGGGATCAACCACTTCTGCCTGCTCTTCACTATATTGGCACAGCATTATGAAAGCAAAGCAGGTGGGGAAGACAGGAGAGTGGCAAAGAGAGCAGAGAGTGGTGAGGAAGGCACAAGAGGAAGGGTTCGGCTGCTTTGCACCTTGAGGTGATGTTGACTCAGGTACTGGTGGGCACAGGTGATCACTGCTCTTAGCGCAGATCTTTACCCAGCCATCATGTCCAGCATCAGGTTCCACATATGCAGTTTGGATGGGGAATTAGGTCACTAGGCATGAATGCACACAGCTAGAGTCATTCATGGACATGCAACCTGCTTCATCCTTGAAAACATCCCATTATTAACTTGTTACTATCCACCTCGCAGTTGACCTTTTGCTGTGAGAAGGAATCTTCATTCCCTGCCCCATGCTGTCTCTAGTGGCAGAAAATGTTCATCCTAGTACTCTCTCTCTATAAAGAAAGAGGTCAGGTCAGCATGAGGAAGCACAGGAAGCTTTCCCTTGCTCCTCCATCTGTAGAGCTCTTGTGTTAATGAGGCTTTTCTCAGGCTATTTACCCCCATCAGAAACAGAACATAAAGTGAAGTGATGTGGCAGCAAATGCTTTATTCCAGTGTGGTCTGCAAGAGACGTCCAGATCTGCCATTCAGTCAGCAGTGGAAGGAAAAGACATCTACTCTCCAGACATCTCCTGAATGAGAGGGCAAGAGTAGGAGGGAGCTACTTGCCCCAGAGTTAGATTTTAGCCAGTAGCCTGGTGCCTGTTTTTGACTCTTTAATACCTGGTTCTAACAAAGTGGATTGAACCATGCTCTGAATAACCCCATCTTCCTGTGGGAAGAAGGATTGGTGAAGAAGAGGCAGGCCGGGTTAGACAAGAAGAGAGATAAGACAAAGAAAGTGATGCAAAGACTAATGTGCAACTAGCCCACTCTTTGGCAGGGGGGGCTGTGCCAGAAGTCTGGAGTACAAAGTTTTATAGTTTGTGCCCCTTGGCAGTAAGTTGTTTAGATTGGCATTGTTTTTTCAAATTTTGGATCAGTCTTCACAAATTTTCACATCTTTGGAAAATATGCTAGAGCCTTAACTGCATTATTCAAGTAAGTATTTGGGCATTTGCAGTGAGTGGAGCTCACTGCAAAAGAAAATCATTGTAGCTTGTAACAATTCTGCACAAAATAATTAAGAGTTATAGGGGGGAAACAGACTCTCTTTCAAAGCTCATCTATCAGAGAGACAACATGCTGGATTTTGACAGACCCTTCTAAAATATCTTATTTTTGCCTGTGCAAGTTGTCTTGGATTCTTTTACCATGCTGTCTGGACCTATATTCAGTTTTTAGAGGAAAGAGTGAAGCTGACTTTTAGAAGAAGACCTTCAGAAACCCACTCTTGCTGAGGACCTAATTCAGACTTCCCTTTAACTGCAGCTTCCTGGCTACCAGTGGATCATCCACCAAGTTACCCTGAGGTAAGTTAAAGGTGCCACCTTCACAGTGTGTTTTGCTTACAGCAAAGATGTTCAGTGTGTGAAGTCTATTTATCAAAATTTCCCTGAATATTTTTCTTCTAATTGTATGAGAGCAGTACCATAAAGCAGGCAACTGTAAAACGAGTTGGCAATCAAAATCCTTAATTCTTAATGTGATTTCCTTTCACTAGGACTATCTCTTCAATATAAGTGTATCTGACTGCTCTTTATCCAGACACCAGACCTCAGCTACCATCAACAATATTGGCACACTATGAACTTCACAGTTTCCAGGTTCCTGTTTATGTAACACTACAAATGCTTTTAAAAGCCTCTGCCTTCAGAAGGAGATGAATAAATGTAAATGTTTATTACCTTTGAGCATATGGCTCAGACAGGATCTCCACAGAGAGGTGAATGAGTGATGTGGGGTGGGGGTAAAGAAACATAGGCTCAATGATTTTAATGGTCTTTCTCAAGCTAAATGATTCTATGATTCTGTAAGTTTGGAGACCAGCTTCTGTTCCTACCTTCCCAAAAGACTTCTCAGATAGATTATTTGCTCTCTCTCACTCAGTTTTTATCTTGTTAAAGTGGAACAAAAATTTACCTACTGGAAAGGATCACACCTGATTTCTGAGCAAAATACCTCTGTGCAAAGATACAGCATCACAACATAGAAGATTATTTCATAATGTTACCACAGAAAAGACAGAATAAAGATTACCTAAATGTGGCATTTTATGGCTACTAAGCATTTGTATATATAATTGTATTTCAGTATGATCTTCTACATCCCTTTTCTTGTTGAGTATTAGTGCTATAACAGGTGCTACACGAGCCATGAACTAGCAGCTTTGTATATAAAATAAGTTTACAATACTACAAACCAAAACCTGTATTTTGCAAACTAGCTCAGCAACTGAGGCATTCGTTTCAGTTTACATTTACAAAACTGGAATGAGATCTGAATTTGCATGAGCATGAAATCTGACTGTGAGATCGGAAAACCTTCTGTATTGTCATGCCTACACCGATGAACCTAGTCATAGGAAGGGGATGGGAAAGCTCCCCTTCTTCCTCCCTTCCCTTCACATGAGCCTGGCCTCCTGCTGCCCTGCCATGCCGTGAGGGCCTCAGATCCTCCCTTTGCTGTGCCATGAATTGAAGCCCAGCTCCTCAGCACACCGGGTTTAAGAACATGGTTGAAGGGCAGTTGGCTTTTCCTTCCCCCATCCATGTAGGGGTGGCATGTGGCCTAAAACAGGAGCCAGCCTGAGGCACAGAACAGTTGCAGGGGCAGTGAGCAACCATGGCCAGTCCTTCTGTGATACACACTGGGTGTATTTGTGCCCCTCTTTCTTCGTTGTTGATATGGGAGTATAGAAAAGGCCCAGCAAAAATACAGCTTCTCTGAGCAAGGTGTTCAGCTAACATAAAGCAAAAAAGATTTGGTCATGAAAGGTTTACAGCTAAAAAAAGAAAAACTGAGGTGAAATGGAAGTAGAAGCACTAAGAGGAATTTGCTCTGTTAAAAAACAGGGTTAAGTGGCAGGCTGGGAATAAATCCTGTCTCTAAGAGAGGACTCAATTTTTAGTTGGGAAATGCAAACAATTTTTAGATGGGCATTTTTCAGACAAACAACCATTCAGATTTTTGCTGCCACTGCCAAGCACCTCCACCTTTTTTGCATCTTTCCCAGTGCCTGAGAAAGCCAGAACATGAGCACAGTGAAATGCAAGAACAACAATGGTGTGCTTCTGAAGGAGTCAGGAGAATGCTTGGATAAAACAAGCTGCAGGTCCAATGAATAGTAATAACCACACAGCTCTATAGAAGTTGACTGCCCAGGTGTGCAGCCACTGCAGCATATATGAAATTATGGCAGGCCTGGAGCATCTTTTACCAATTTGTCTTTACTCTGATAGTTAGGTAATACCTTAACAAAAATCTCTCAGTGTGAAATCTTCCCTCTGTTGAAATATGATTATTCATTTCTCTCTTGTGTTATTTCCTGCTGGTATAGAATAGCAAGCTCCTTGGTAATTTTTCCCCCAGCAATCAAAGCTGGAATACTAGGGATTTAAACTTCCTGTATTTTTAAAACTTTAATTTCTCCCCTCAGGTATCCCCCGTTAAGGCTGTTACAGTGTATGTACCTTACACTTGCATTTAAATACAATTTTGGGAGTTTTGGATTGCTTAATCATCTCCCATTTCAGATGTATACTCCAGTTGAACAGCAGTGGCTGCAGGATGAAAGAATAACTCAACAGAAAGAATAAATTTAGAAATTTGCCAGCATTAAATATTGTTCATGCCTAAAAGGGGGCTGCCATTCTCACGAGAAGTAAGGGGTGTTTCAGTGTGCCTGTCCCAACTCCTTTCCACTGGCAGCTCCAGCATTTCCTTCACTGTGCACTTTGTCCATGCATCAAGAATGGAATATGCCAAGAGGCATTTGATTATTGCTGTAGTAGGTCAGATGAGGACATTGTGGATTCTTTCCCCCTGTTTTGAACTTTGCCTTCTTAGGAAAGAAGCATAACACACTCAAGAGGAAGATTGTCAGAGGAACAACTACATGACATGTACTCTATTGTTTGGGGAAGTTAATAGTTAATTGGATACTGTCAAGCTGCAGTCAGTAAACCTTCCTAATGCAAACGTTCAATCAGTGAAAGGACAAAAAGTAGGAAGACTCAGACAGTCCTTGTGAAATAACTGTCATTATATTCATCTTGTAACAGAGTCTTTTCTTAAGCAGACTAAGCTCTCCTGACAAAAGAACTTTTATGTGAAAATGTCTCTGCCATTTTTTTTCCAGCACAGAAATGCAAAAATTCATATCCCAAGCAGCACTAATCTATTAGATGCAAACAATGGTGCCTTTAATGTTTCCAGCTCGTTGGAATCTGTACAGAAAATTCTGCCACAGATATGTCTGTGTGCATGAGGATGTACATGCTCTAATTTTTGTTTGAAAGTTATTGTGCTAAATTTGTTTTTCAATAAAAAAATCTACTTAATTCTACTTTTTTTCCAAAAGGGAGGATTGAAGCACATATTTACATAATAAATTCTCACCACTCAATGATTAAAATCACAGAACAGCCTGGGCGTCAAGACCTTGCAAACTTCTCCTGAGCTTCTTTATTGCAATCTGCTTGAATTGCCACCAGACCCTCCTTGAAATCTTTGAGAAAGAGAAAAATCACTGAGGGCTACTGTGCAGGTACCCGAAAAATACTGTAATGTGTTGAAGCACTGGTAAGAAAACATGAAAGTGTATGGAAACTTGTTAAATGCCACTCTTCAGACAGAATAACTTGCAAGATTTTTTCTCAGTTTCTAAAGTTCTAGTGGGGAACTATCCCAATACATCCAGTGTAAGAGCTTTAATGGAGAATAAAACTCCAAAGGTTTCCCAGAGAAGTTACTGATGCCCCAACCCTGGCAGTGTTCAAGGACAGGCTGGATGGACCTTTGAACAACCTGGTCTGGTGAAAGGTATCACTGCCCATGGTAAGGAGCTTTGGACCTAGATCATCTTTAAGGTCCCTCCTGATACAGTCCGTTCTATGAGTCGATAATTCCAAGGAGATTAAAAATGTGTACTATGGACTTTGAAGTAGGTGGAAGGAAAGCACAGAAGAGGAAGAAATGAAGTCTATGAAAAGGATTGAACATTGCCAACCAGCTAGCACTACATGTCAAGAGCAGAGCTCTCGTAAGGTAAATAGGATCCTAACCGAAGCTAAGTGTGCCATCTGATCTGAATGGAAGTTTTCAGACCCTAAAAGATGCATGGAATTTCTGGAACACATGAAAGAAACCACTGAAGGTAGGTCATTACTTACAGAACAGCAGCATCATGACCCTAAATAGTGAACCCATAGAGCAAAGCTGCCACTCACTTTCTCTCAGGGACAGCACAGCGCAGGAACCTCTGGAGGAAAGCGAGTTCATTTTCACGCCCTCACGGCTGTACCTGTGTAAGCACCGTGGGCGGCCCACACGCCACGGCACCAGCACACCCTGCCCAGAGCGGGACAAAGCACAGAGGGCTCCTTTTACTGGCGCGAAGCAACAAGCTGCTCTTTAATTTCAACAGCTCTCAAGCCAAGCTCCGGGAGGTGTTTATTAGCAGGGTATGAACTCAAGGGTGAAATTAATGACTGACTTCTTGTAAGTGGTGAGCCAGCAGGTCACACGGGGCACTGNGGGTGGGGCGCGCGGCGCGCGCGGGGGGCGGGCGGGGAAGGGGAGTGAGAGCCCCGGCGGAGCCCGCACAGCCCCCGCGCCCCGCGGGTTCGCCGTGCCGGAGCGCCGCGCACAGGTGAGCACGGCAGCGGCGATCAGCGCGTCCCGATGCCCCTGCGCGCCCCGCGCCCTTGCGGACCTCCGGCTCGGCTCCGGGGGGTCGGGGACGGGCGGCTCGTCTCACCCATCGGAGCGGCAGGACGGTGGGG
>VXBI01005676.1:1020592-1090192 GCA_013397375.1 Toxostoma redivivum | reverse complement strand
ACTCAAGGGTGGTGGTGAGCCAGCAGGTCACACGGGGCACTGATACATGCGGCTTGTGTGGCACTGACAGGCAGACAGAGAAACACCCACGTAGCAGGCCAGGGGCTCAGCCCTGACCCAAGTTCAGAGTGCACCGCACCAGGAGGCAATGAGCACGCTAAGCGCTGGCGCAGCTAAGCCTTTCCCGGGGCTCTCCCGAAGCCACTAACCCCCAAAGAGCGGCTCCAAAAAAGGGTACGCGCTGCCGAAAGCGGCACTCCAGCACTCCACCCANTGGAGGCGCTTCCCCTCCCCGCGGGTCTCTGCGGTGTCGCCGGAGGGAGGCTGGGGGCCGTCCTGCTCCGCCATCTGCCCGCCCGCTCTCCCCTGCGCTCCCGTGCACCTGCGTGGCTGTGCGGGGAGCGCCGGCCGCTCCTCCGCAGGACTTGCTGCCGCCCTTTCCCTTCGCCCGCTGCTCGGGGCTGCCCTCAGGGCTCCGGGGCAGAGCAGCACTGCGCCCTCTCCCTCGCTTGCTAGGGTGCCTGGGGGTACCTCGCTTCCCACCCTCCCTCCTCCTCCTCCTCCTCCTCGCCGCGCGCTGGGATCGCAGGGGCGTTCGGCAGAGTTTGCAGTTTCCTGTGTCTGTTCCTTCCCCGCAGCCTCGCCGCGATGCCCCGGGCGCCGCGCAGCTCCCCGGACCGGCGCTCTCCCTCCCCGCCTCCCTCCGTCCCCGTCAGCTCTCGCCCTCTGCTGCCCGGCGGCTCCCGATGCCCGTCGCCCCCCCCCGATTTTTCTTTTCCCCGACGAGATAGCTGCGACCGGGGCGGAGGGACACCGAGGAACGTCCTGACTAACTCGGGACGGCTTCCATGGGGACAGCCGATCCCTCTTCCCCGGGTTTGCAGCCGCGGGATGCCCGGGTGGCGGCGGCCGGCTGCGCACCGCGGTCTGTGGGGGAGCGTGTCAGTGGAAACACGGCGGAAAAGCCCCTGTTTGGCAGGTCCCCGCCGCCTTCGCCTTTTAGCAGTCGCTTCCTCACGGGCCGCTCTTCCGTGCCTTCAAGAGCAACCTTTCCAGTGCAGCAGTGCTACTGCGTTAGGTGATTTCGCACCCTCCCGGCAGGATGGGGTCTGGCTCATCCTCTCGAAAGTCTGGCACGCTTCGCACTGTGATCCCGCACCATCCAACCCTTCAGCAGCTATGTGAAGAGCCTTTGCAGGCGCACTGGAGTGTACCAGTTTTTACTGTTTGCGGTTGGGAATATGCTTTGTATGTATTTCGGTAGTGTCCAGATACAAGCAGAAACTTCTTGGTTTATTTAAGACGTGATTCAGTAAGGCTTTGCTGAGCATCCGAGAGGTGCCGGCACCTTCAGCACCTATGGCCTTCAGCATTCAGCCGGGTCATCCCCTTCAGTCTTGCAGTGGGAAAGGTTCAGGTCATAATGGCTCTGGCAAATTTTGTAGGCTTCATCTATCTAGTTATACCCTATCATATTGTCATCTCAAACTGATTACCCCTCAGTTAAATTTGTTCAGATTGTGCTGTAAATTATTGAACAAACCTAAAGTGACCGCCTGAGACTTAAATAATTTATGTGCAACTACACATGAGTTTCTTCTGGTTTAGCTATATGCATTTTTTAAAACTGGAATGTGTCTGGTTTATGCATGGCCTTGATGTATGCAGTTTGATATAGTGAAATGCTTAAATAATCATCTAAGTACTGCTGAGCTGTAGCTGAGCTGCTGGTGCCTGTGCTAGGAGTAGTGTTTACAACGCCCGAAGAGAAGGATGAAAGCAGAACCAACTCAAACTCATGAGATAATTATTGATTTGACACAATGTTGTGCATACTGACTGCTGGTTGAATCAGGTTGCTACTATTACTTTTACTTTTTTTGAGGATTCAGATAGCACAGTGAGAGGCCCTGATCGCAACATCTTGGTTTTGTTGCAGCAGATGTAAAAATTATGCCCTCATTTTCTGGGAAGGCAGACGGTTCGCTTTCCTTGCATTATTGGATAATATTTCTACTCGCCTTGTTGCCCTGTCTTGTTTGCATGTTGGACCAGCTGCCACTTGCCCTTACTGGGATAATTCCTCTAGCTTGCAGCCTGGTCCTTTGTGCACACCTGAGCTGCTCCAGAGAGCTCTGACCGATGCTAAAGTAATGGGGAAACTAGATAACAGTTTAAGCATCCTTGCTTCAGAGACGCTTCAGCTGAGTCAAGCTGTTTGTCTCAGTATCCTAGTTGCTTATTCTGGTAGTTTGGGAATTGCATGAACTTCCCAAATTCACATAGACGGTCTGTATAAAACTTTGGGACTTGGGATCTTTGCCTGTCCTTGCTCTTAAAGTTCATCAAGACTTTTATCTTCTCATCTAATTATTATTGCCAATACTTCTGGCTTTTATTATGTCCATCTCCCATTCAGAGTGCTGGTACTGATGATATTTCCTGGCATTCTGTGCTCTCTGTGTTAGCTCTCATAGGTGTCTCAGTTGTCTTTTTCTCTCATTGTGTTGAGCTTGGGTTTCTCATACCATAAGTATTTTGCAGTTCTTTCTATTCCAGTTCATTATTTTTATTTCTCACTGAATTTTGCCATCCACTGTGTCTGCTTACCATGTACTTGCATTCGTTCCCTTCCTCATAGGCACTGTTGGCATTCTGAGTTAATGTTTAAAGCCATAAACCTATTTGTGCGTGAAGTTCCTCAAATAGAGCACATTACTGGCATTATAGGTGAGGTAGCTGTGGTCCAAAGGTAAACACTTTCTGTAACCTGGATGTTGTGACTGAGATTTGAACACAAGAACTTATAGTTCTGCAACTTTAGTCTTCGCTTACATTCTTTTGTTAACCATGCTTGTTGGTTATACCTTGTTTTGTGGGCCCTTTGGTAAAGGTAATAAGTGCTGTGATTTAAGCTTGGGAAAAATAGTTAAAATTTGACTTGGTACCATCATAATAAAAAGTGATATTTTCCCCCGTTGTACTGAATGCAGCAAGGCTAGAAGGTGACAGAGACTGCTTCCAAAGAAAACGCAGATCAAGTTATTTATTGCTGAGTAACATACTTGTATCAGATATAGTTTATAGTGGGGGAAAAAACTTGGCAGTGCCTTGAAGGAATGTTGACTGCTAATGTTTGACTACTGTAAAGATGATTTAATACTTTGAAAACCTCTCCCCTCTCTTTTAAAGTTGGTTTATTTATTGCCCTATACTCTCTTTCTTTTGCTTAGGACAGTGTGATTAGATGCTGGCTGTTTGGCCAGTTGATGATTTTCTAATACCAGAATATGGAACCTTCCTGAGGGATAAAACTGAACTGTAGGTAACTTAGATTTTATCTTTGTCTGTGTGGCAGAGATATAGGAGCGATACAGTCATACCATGGCTTTCTGGGGGCTTCTGGGTTGATGCCAGTTGGTATGTATGGAGAAGTCTCTGCATATGGGACTGTAGTCTGTACTTTAGTTTCAGCTGAGATAGGAAAAAAATGGTTGTGGATGGATCAAATCCTTTTGCACCAAGCAAAGATGAGCAACGTAGGTTTGTATACAGTGTTCAAAGGTCTGGTCTCTCAACTCGCTGGAGATGGTTCTGCTCTTTCAATTGCATGAGACCTCACTGATTTCAGAGGGATTTTGTTGAAGTGAGGTCTTAGGAGTGGGGCCTTGAGTTACACTGCATCCCAAAAGCAGCTTTTATATCAGTTTGACACCTGCCAGGTGACACATGACCTTGCCTTGAGTTGAGAATAAAATTGTAATATTGGTAATGTGTGTGTTTGTTCTTCAGTGGCCAAATTCCTGTGAAATACAGCTCCCCTAGATGTAAACAGTCTTAGAAAAGGCACACATTATTCTAACAAGTTCTGTTCTTTGAGCCAAGACTGAGGAGGTGAGAGGGAGGTGCATGTAATACACAGCAATGAAGATGTAGTGTATTTCAGTTCTTGGGAGACTCCTCTAAGTATTTTTGGCATAATCTGTTAAAATTTTGTTTCCTTTAAACAGGACTAGAAGAATAAAGAGAAGTTGGATTGATGAGAACTATAAGAAAGTGTACAACAGTTTGGAACGGATTGATTTATGATACATCTGATACATGAGAGCTACATTTTGTGTCACTGTTGTCCAGCTGCTGCTGGAGTACTTCAGCTGATTTCATTGCAGCAAGCCCAACAGATAGGTCCTCATCACTAACAGACCATAAGCAAGTGTGATGCTGAAATGAGATGAGGCTCCGAAATGGAACTGTGGCCACCGTGTTAGTTTTCATCACTACTTTCCTCAGTTTGTCCTGGTATACTGCATGGCAAAATGGGAAAGGTAAGGAAGAAGCTCCAAAACCTAACCACTTTCACGTGACTGCATTTCTGTGTGCTGCTGCTGCTGTATGTTAGCAGTCTGTAAATTGTTTGTTGACTAGCTCTGCTACAGAAGGTATTGCCTTGGTGAGGAATAAACACTTGTTAATAAGTTCAGGAAAATTAACTTTGAGCGGTCTCCTTTAAAAAGGAAAAAAAAAAAGATACCTGAACAAAAACGAATGCTGCTCTTGGAGTAATGGGTTGGTCAAGGCTGAGGAGTTGTGGTTCAATTTTATTATTTTTTTACTTTCCTGATTTATGGTTGTTGGGGAAACATACGTTTGTTTTCGGTTGGTAGTTTATTTTTTTTTTTCATGTGTAACATATGGCCAATGGACCCAACTAGAGAATGTTACTTTTGGTGCCGCTTTCTGTCTTCACTGGTGATTTACTGATGGCAATGGCAAACTGCCAATCAACACTGTTGAAAGACTTCTCATGCTGTCTTTCAAAAAAATTTTAAATACTTTTTGTTAAAGTACCATGTAAGAAGTGAAATAAAATTATCAAATCAACTAGGTAATAGGAAGTACATCTATTAAAATAACATGAGTGATTAAGTAAGTGTTTTGTATAGTACACTTTTACCTGTTCATATATCTTTGATCTTACTGCACTCCCTGTGAACCCTGAAAAATTCAGTTTTTCTGAGTGTTAAGATTGTTTATGAAAGTAAGATGATTTGGTTTTGTCCTTTAGTAAAGCAAATAAACTTGTTCAGCAATGTTTTCTAGAAGAAGAAAGGATTGTTTTTTTATTTTATAAACATCTGATCTCTTGAAAAATAGTAGACTATGTCCTTTAAAGATCAAGCAATTTTAAAACTAATTTTATCTTCAGTGATTGTTTGTTCTGATTGTTCTGCAGAAAATATTTTCAGCTGTGCCTCAGGTCCAATTAGAGGAAGCCTTGGTTTTCCAGCAATACTGTCTGTTGTAGCATGGCCAACTTGTTACTCTTATTTGAGTACAATAGAAGCAGATGAGTTCTGTGGCATGCTGAATTGTTTTCCCATTGGGCACTTGTGGAAGAAGCAGATGCTTTGTGATGTGATCTCTGCTGTAGCAGTTTGTTGGTAGGCTACCCTTCTGAATGCAAGCAGCAAGAAAAATGTCAGATTCTCAAGGTTATGGTAATATATAGATTTTTTTAATTAGACAACAAAAGCATAGATGTGCCTAAGATAAGAAAAGGGTGTCTGAATAGCACTGGAAGTAGTACTTCCTTTATTTTGACTAATAAAAAATTCAGTAGTTACATTTTTACTAATTTCCTGCTTAAGAACCTTGTAAGAATTTTGCTTTCACTTCAGCAAAGGTATGTATCTACTAAGTTCTTTCAAATTTTTTTTTCTTTCTTACCTGATATGACTTAAAAGTCTTGTTCTCTTTTGTTGAAGCAGAGCACAAAGAAAAGTCTCTGCTAAATTCACAAAAACCTGCTATTTGGAGTATACAATATATGGCACTTTGCAACAATTTAGGCTTTTGTTAGTTAGACTGCTCTGGTTTTTTTTTTTATACTTTTGTTTTCCAGCTGAATGCTTAGAATCAATACTTAATGCTGTTATATAAGTTCTGCATTTATCTTCTTCAAAATCTTGTTGTTGAGCATTAAGATGATAATTTGTGAAATAAAAATCAGTGTAACAATACATCAGTAATGTGTTAGTTAATCATAAATCACAATTATGAAACTAAAATCTAAATAATATTGTTCAAGAGAAGTTTATACATGGAACATTTTTTTTAAATTTTTTCACAGGTTATTCAAAATCAAAACAGACGGGTAAATTCAGTACCACATTTTCAATCAATGCACAGTGGAAAGGTTTCAGAAAATGATGATAAATATTTGCTACAGTTTTTTCTTCCAGTTCAATGTAATTTTATAGCTTATAGGATGGTATTTTAATTCATTGATAATGTTTTCATTACAAAATTTTGAGTGGCTAAGTTGGAAGCAAATATAGCTTGCTGTTCCCATTCACTGAAAGGCTGTGGGGCGTTACATTCTTTGGTCATGATATTTTGTTTTTAATTACATTTAGATTCCTGTAGGTATTTGCCAAACTTTGTTCAGCAGATTAAATCTCTAGTTAGAAAGAAAATGCTATTTTGCACTTTCTTAAAGAAAAAAGCAACCACCCTCAAATTGCTCAATGATAACTAAAACAAATTCTGCTTTTTAAAGCAGAAGCATAATATTTCATTTTTAACTACCCTAATCAGTTTTCAAGTGATTAATTTTAATTTAGAAACTAAGATCTTGTATAATTGTCACTTAAAACGCAGCATCGTTTGTAGAATACCAATTAGATTGGGATGATACGATATTTTTGTAGATTATACCTTCCTCTAGTAAACATATGTAGTCTTAGTCTATGCAGGATAGGATTTAGACACTTGTAAGTGATACAGACTTTGGTACTACTTTAAAGCACAGAAGTTTGTCTCAGCAGAACAATGGTTTACAAAGTTAAGGATATACTGAGAAGTTGTCAGGAGCTGGAGGAAATATTCTGTTTGAAGTGCTATTGCTGGAAAGAGCATGGCTGTATCTAACCCAGAGGTTTGGTTATGTGAATAACATTTCACAAGGCATATATTGCTATTTGCATGAAATGGCCAATTATATGATTTTGCTTTTAAAATAATTGTGTTTGAGGAAGGTTGATTGAAATATCTTTGGTCATTGGAGAGAGTCTTCAAAATTAGTCCAAGATCTTTGTTGTTTCCTGGACTTCATGCAATGTGTGGAAGCACTGATGTTGTAAGGAAGCAGTACAAGCCCTGAATGCACTTGGGAAGGACCTCTCCTGGGGGATTCTTTCAAATCAGTTGAAAGACCACTTTCTAGGGTTTAAAATGTGCTATGGTTAGCCTGAATGAGGTACCTGTTGGAAATGGAATATTAAAAATGCTGATTGCTGTGATGCACAGAAGAAACACTTTTAAAGGATCTGCAGTCACTTCACATTCACAGTTAGTTCAGTGTAAGATGTCCTTGAGTTCCTCCTACAACCGAGCTCTTATGCAAGGAATAACTTTATGCTTAATACCATCTCTTCTGACTGAATCATTTTTTCTGGTACTGCTTAGCTGCTCAGGGTCACTGATCTTCACCACCTCATTTGTGAGCTCTAGAAATGTAGTGGGTTTTTTACCCTAAAGACACTTCTCTTAAGGAAATCTAACCAGTACAGAACAGTACTGCATACCTATTAGACCAGTCACAAAATTTACATCAAAGCAGTTGTATGCTACGTAAAGTGTAGTCTTCATGCTTTGTGCTTTAATGTGACTATTGGCCTGAGTACATAATGTTCCAGGGAGACCCCTATGCTCCATACTGCTAAAGAACCTCCCCTTCTTGGATCAACAAACATTCTGATGACTGTGAAAATTGGGAAGGAAGGTAAATAACTCTACTGAATTAGTGCAGGTATGGTAGGATGGAATTCAAGTATGTTTTCATTTAAAGTATGTGACTTTTATTCTTGATCAAAGACAGTTGTTGGCAGTGTCTTGCATCACTTCTAGGAGATGTTTGGCTACTTGAAGTGTTGAGAACAGGTATTGCAATATGTTTTGTGAAAATCTGATGCAATTTAGCCCCTCAGAGCTGGCTAAACTATGTCATTTTCACAGCACCATGAAACCATTAGTGTATTTCATTATTCTTTTTTAATGATGAAGAATTAGTTGAAGAACTTCTGGTTTTCCATTCATCCAAGAGTGTTTTCATAACTGCAGGATTTCCTCACTACATGGGGAAGGCTTATTTTGGTACACCAATACAAATTCATGTGAAGACCTCCAGGAGAACTTTTGAGATACTTATCTAGCTTCCTGGTTCACTAAACATTAACTCATGCTTAAATCATGAAGGTTGAATGTGTTTTCTTTTGAGGATAAAGTTTTCTCTTGTTTGGAGAGAAAATGGCCTGGGCTTTATAATAAAAATGTCATCTTCTCTCTCCTCTGTTTTCACAAAATGAGAATTACCATGCTGGGTCTCAGCCACAATAATCGTAAGTGTTCAAAAACATCTAAACTTAGCAAGGATAACAAAACCTAACTGAGGCTAAACCAAAAAACCTCAGCCGCTGGTGGCTAATTTTGGATTAAGAAGCAGGAATATTTATCCCCAGAAGAAAAAGAGTCCCTACAGGAAGAACAAAGGAGAAAACAAGGCAAGGAGGACAGTATCTATCTATCTATCTATCTATCTATCTATCTATCTATCTATCTATCTATCTATCTTCCCCCTTGGCAGTCATTATGCAATATTCTCATTAAGAAAAGGTGAGAAATCTGAGAGACATATGTTTTGCAACTATAAACCCCTTAGTTTCTACATGGATCCTAAGAGAAGCTATTATGTGGGTAAATGCTGCTACAGCCTTCTGGCTGCATGTTGTGACTTTCAGGGTTAGACACTCATTTCCCACTGATGTGAGTTAAGACCAACCAACCAAAAAAGTTAAATGGACTACAAACTGGGAGGAGTGAAGGTAGGGGAAGGGAAGGGATGGGCTGGGATGCTAAAGTGGGAAGTGCTTATAGCAATTTATGCCAGTTTGGAGAAGAGGAGGACCTTTCATTTCTGTTAAATAGAAGGGAAATGTTGGTTTCCTTTCGAAAATGTGTTGCAGATCTTTCAGGAGCTGAAATTAAAGAAAATTAGAGTTTCCTCTTTCTTTTTAATACCAGCACATGAATGTTGTTCTGTTCTTTATCTAAAATACACTTTAAGCTTGTTTTCAACAAGAAACTGGCCTGTAGCTTACTGATACTAAAAATAGTTGAATTTCATTAAAGCTAATCAGGAATGTAGGTTTAGTTTGGTAACTGAGAGTCCTGTGCAGGTAGTGAACACCCTGTCCCAGGTGAATAATACAGAAGAGCAGTATAGTTGTTCAGGTGGGACAGTGTTCAGGTCTGTAGCATCTTTGTGTCTGTCTTATGATGCTGCAGGACAGCTCCTCTGGCACCAGTGATTTTTGGAGAACTGCAGTGAAAAGGATTGCTACCAAAGGGGTTTTGCAGCACTGCCGTGTTCCTTGCATTTTTTGTAACCTGCTAGCTAGGTTAGCTCATCTGTTTATGGGATTATAAAACTTGGTTGCTTACTAGAGTATTTAATGGGATCTGGCTTGGCCAACATCTTGAGGTACTGCTCTTGATTACAGCCTAGTGTTAGAGTTGAGGAGAGCCCAAACTTCTGCTCAGTGTAGCTTCTCGCAATTGTTCTTCAGCCTGAGTCTTCCGTGCTTCCATGAGATATCCCCTCTTGCATCCAACCAAATTAAGAATGTCTGCTTCTTAATGCTACATGAGTGTTAAGGAGTTTTATTTTTACTAATGTTTGGTAACAACTCCTCCAAAACGCTGATTGCTGCTAACATCCAGAGACTATTGAGACTATCATGGGTATAATTTAGTCAAGCCAGGAAAGGCAGTTGCATCTGACCCAGCTGCTCATACCTTACTATAACATTTTTAAGTGAGTAAAAGGGGCTTTGCAATGATCTGTCCTTTTTTGATGGTAGTTGATATTTTCCCTACTTAGTGAATCTAGATGATTAGAGGCAGAGAATTTTTACTGGATTTTGAACAGCACCAAGATGGGGGGAGCAACAAACATAGACTAAGAGATTGAAGTTTAAAATTGATTAGGCAAATTGGAGACTGAGTCAGGAAGTGGGTTGAAGATAGGTGAAAGTGCCCCAGTCAAAACATGGGATGCAGTGAAGAAAAAGATAATCAAATATGTACATGAAGAATTGGGAAGAAATTTGATGTTGGCATTATAGGTAGGAATGACAATCATGCTACATGTGACTTATCACACATTATTGCAGGAAACAACAGAAGTTGAGCAAAAAAGAGGTTTAAGGCAGTACATATGATGTCAACTGCTCCAGCAAGACACAGGAGGTCTTCTTTTTTGCTCTGCTTTGTACTGTGCCTGCTTTGGGATGGTGCACTGGAAAGAAAATAGATTCTTTAGATGGGGTTCAAAGAAGCAACAAGTGATCAAAGATCCAGAAAGTTTACCCTGTAAGGGAAGGGTCAGTGTCTTGACATTCCTTACCTTAAAGGAGAGGTGTGAGTAGAGAGACAGGAAGATAATTTTCAAATATTTTAAAAGTTCTTGCCAAGATATTTTTGTCAAAAAGAGAAAGAAAAAAGACATAATCTATTGTTAGTGGCCATAGGGAATAACAGGATCTAAGGGACTGAAATTGAATGGGAGAGGAAGGTTTGATAGTGGACAGTTTTTCTAATGGCAGTTTCACGAGTAGTTAAACTAGCAATGACAAGTAAATGATACCATAATTGGTACCAATAGAGATTCAGGCTAACACAAAAAGATTGAGTTATACTATTTTTAAAGTCAATATGGCACTTCCAAAATAATTCTTAGCTAGAGAAGACCTACAGTGGTAGGAATGCTGCAGCTTTGAAGTAGTAATTGTGGTGAAATTAGTTTTGAGTGGGAGATTGGGCTAGATGACCCCCAGAAGGCCCTTCTAACCTAAATTATATTAGCTACTTTTGGCATTTGCCAGGTTTATCTCTCCTTATGCCAAGAGCAACATGACAGTGTGTTTCATTACTAAATAACATTGATGTTTGCATAAGATAAGTGAGTTGCCCTTTCTTATAATATAATTTGATCCCTTAAAATGCGTAAAATATTTGCTTCTATTTAGCAGATTGCCTTATCTGTTTATTTTTAGTCTCTTACTGTTATTAACAATAAACAGCCACTTCTATAGCTAGGAGCTATGAACATACTGTGTTAGAAAAACATCAAAAAATTACTTACTTTTATTTTCAGGTGTGATTTTTTTTTTCCTTTTTTTTTCCTCACTCTCGCAGTTTGGAGTAGGATCTTACTCAGTAACCTTTTTCCTTCTGTGTAATTATGACTTTATTTGCTGCTGGCATAACAAAAAAGCTTTTTTTCATTATTTATACAATCTTTAGGACTAGAATCCTGAAAGTTGTTTCTTTTTAAGATGAGACATTGGTAAGTCTATAATTTAGTTTTGTTTATAATACACTGTATTTTGTTTTCCTGTGCATGGCGGAAAGTGAATAGAAAGCAGTTTCCTTGCTCACAGTGCAAGGCTTTGTTCCAGCTAGTCCCTGCCTAAAAAGCAATTACTCTGCAGTATTTTAGAGCTGTGCTTCCAGCTGTTTTTCTGGTTGTCTCCTCAGCTTTCATGCAGCTTTCTGCCTATTCCTGTGGATGCTTCCCACAGATGTGCCACCCATCTATCTAACTGTAAACAGCAGAACCCCTATTTTTTGCTTGTGACAGTATATAATTTTACTATATAATACTGAAAAATAATTGAAAAATTTTCAGTGCCTATCAAGCATAAATTTTGCTATAGTCACCTGCAGATACAGTGTGGCCTTACATACCAATGCCATGGATGTGCAAGTTTCCTTAGTTCAGAGATGGGCTGAACTAAATCTCTTTTCCATTACAAATTATTAGTGAAGTACTTGTGCCAATAAATACCCCTCATACTTGGTTGCATGCCCCCTGGAGACAAACTGTCGACATATTGTTAGAGAGAGATTTGGATAAAAAAATGTGATGGGATTACATTTGACTTGCAAGGTTGTTGTTAATTTGCAGTAATGTGTGAGCATGATGAAGCTTTGATCCTGAGTTGCTTGCAAGGAGGACAAGTTAGAAAGAACATGTTCTCTGAAACACAGTTTGTGTGTTCAACACAGTTGTCAAGGCACAAAGAAACGAGGAGTGTCAACAACCTCAACCCGCTAGCATGTGTGGAAACAATAACCAGACTTCCGCAATGACTGGAGTTTTGTGCCCAGGCTATTAAGAATTTCTAAAAGTTTCAGCTCTTAAAATAGCGCAGTTAATTTTGAGGTTGTAGCACTCCTCTGACTGGTTATTTTTGCTGAATGAATTTTCTTCTAATGTATTACTATGTTAAACATTTGGCTGTAGAACAATCATTACTAATCTCTTTAGTTTAGGAAGCTGGGTTTTGTTGCTGTAGTTCCTGCCTTGTATGTATATGTTTATTTCTGAGAGGAGTGAAAGGAGTGGTTTAAAGGAAGAGCACCTTGATTTACATGTACCAAAACTCACTTAGTTCTGTAAAACTCACTGACAGTTCTGTAGCAGAAACAAATCATGTTAAAGAAATGGAAGCTTTCAGGTTGTCAGTAGTTGTTTTTCTGTGTTCGAATGTGTTCTATTTTGTTGTGTGCTTTTTTTCCTTGCCACGTTGGACTCTATACTGAGATTATTCAGCACCTTAAGCCTCAAAAATCTTGACCCCTGAATGTTCAAGAGTATATGAGCATATTAATATGATAATTCTTGGGCAAGGTTTGAGACACATACACATGGGTTTTCCTGGACAAGACTTTAATATCTTCATGGAAATTTTGCCTGGGCAGAAATTCCTTCAGATACAGAGCCTGCAGCCTGGATGGGTGCATGCTGCTGTACAGGCATCCTGTTGCTGATGAGGTTACAGCATGACCAGAAATTCAAATTGTGTACACGCAGATTAAGTGTGCATAGTAAGTGACACCTTTGGGAAGTTTTATGTAAGTGCATATTTGTGATAAGTAGTTGCTGAGCAATTATACAGTAGTGCTCAAGTCCATGTGCATTTGGGATATCTGAGAGGGGTCAGCCACTCAGTTACTATGCAGCTGGCTGGTGTATGTGCTGTGAGTCGCATTCTGGAGGATGTGTGGAGGTGCATGTGTTGTAGAGTTTGTTTGCATGGAAGCATCAGGGTTAAACGTTTTTGCTTTGCACAAAGGTTATTTGTGCTGTCTGTTGATGAGAGAGGCTCTGGAAGAAATAGGGGAGACCTTTCTGGAATTCACGTGTGTATACACGTGCTGGTAAAATAACTGCTTTCTCATAGATATATCTGACTCCCTTAGGTGAGGGCTTATTTTCCCTTGTTCTCCTCCTCCACATTGCTTTACTCAGAAGGCAGTTGTATAGCATGCAATTTTATATTACACAAAGACCATGAAAAAGAGACTTAAATCTGTATTTGTAGTATGTTGCTTTAGACCTAACTGTATTTAACTCAGTTTGAGGAAAGAGTTTAACTTGGAATGAACTGTAACTGAATGGAAGACCTGTCTTGTTGTGTTTTGGGGATCAAGCAATTAGTTGAATTGGATTTTGTGGTATTTTAGCTGCATGTGGATTAAAGTGATCAAAAGCTTGAATTGGGTGAAGCTGAGAATTTATTCTTATGCAGGACAAAAATTATGTTAGGACATTCCCACAATGTTTGTATATACTGTAGTAAGGGCTTTAAGTTAAGTGCAGTCATAAGATAACCTAATGTCTTGGATTATGAATGTAGGATGGCTTTTTTCAAAAATTGCATTTAAAACATGCTGCTGTATCTTCTTTTCTCTCTGTCACTCCTTCACAATACTGTTTTAGTCTGTCTTGGTTCAAATTTACTGCAGAATACAAATTAATGTAGTATTCCTCTGAGTTTGGAGGAATACTCTGTGCTGCTGCTGCTGCTCACATTCTGCTAACTGCATAGGTGCAGAGCTGCTGCAGCACTGCTGCTGCTGGGGGTGAAAGGCAGGAGCTGTTCAGGGGTAGAAGGTCTGTTATGTATGGGAACACATAATGGGGAACAGCGTTAGGGCTTGTGTGTGCTTGGTCTGAATGCTAGTTTTGAGGGCCAGGGCAGAGGAACAGGGGGTCTTGGGGTGTGGAGTAGAGTCTTGGGGAACAGCAAGGGCTGCTCTGACAGAACCTTCTGTAAGTGAGGAGAGGTAGAAACTGCTGTAGGAAATCAAATCTGTGAAGCTTGTGTGGATGCAGTACCTGTGTTTGGATTTGGATGTACCCTCGCTACCTCACAGTCTTGGTGCTCTCTAGGCACACAAACTCACCAGAGTGCCAAGTGAGAGACATGGCTTATTTAAAACTCAAGCATGGGCATTTCCATGTAAATGGTATGCCTTAGTTTTGGATTTTTTATGATACTGCTGGTATCATAATGATTTAATCTTTCAAAATGTAAAAAAAACTGCCTGCAATTGTGTTCATACTCATATTTTTGTACTTGGTAATTTTTTTATTTAGTGGAGAGTAGCTCTCTGAGCCTGGCAAAAATCAGTGCTTCAGCTTTTTGCTTTTATTTATACCTGGTGTTGTGGTACATCCTAACTTTTTGTCCATGATGTTGTTATTGCTGCATCTGCCATAGAAGAAAAAGGCATTAGAGGCTACTTGGCTTTGTTGTTTATTGAGACATTATAGATGCATTTTTCAAATGGAAGTTTAGATGTAGGAATTGGTTGTTAGGTTAGGTTGTTGTACTAAAGGGGAGTGTTGCCATTTGTGTTGTTTGGGTGGAACTGCAGAATGTGTGGCTGATGCAGTTGACTCTACCATTAATTCTCAAAAAAAAGCTTTATAGAAAATTGATTTATATACACAATAATGGTATGAAAGTAACAGGACACCTAATAAAAACTTCTATGACTATATTGATTTGTATATTTGAAAATTAAAAACTGGATTTTCTATCAAATTTTAGCAATGCAAAAGTTTTTGGGAGCAAATTTTTAATAAAACATGAAGTCCTTCCTGAAGGGAAAATAAAAACTTTTTTTTGGTTAATCTTTATTAAGACGATGTTTCTTGCATCTCTTCTATGGGAGTAATTACCAGACTGTGCTAGTTCTTCTACAAACTCTGTTTCCTTGTTGCAGAAAGGATTAATATGAAAACTATAATTCTATTCAGAAATGTTAACCCATTGGCAATGCAGATGGTGCCATATTTCTCAGTGTTGTTGTAGCATCACAGTGTTCAAGAATACTGATGGAGAGTACTAGAGTGAAAAAAATTACTTAAAATATGTAATTAGCACAGTGATTTGGAAAATTAAAACCAAAATACTAATTTTCTGTACTAAGTATTTTGGAGACTCATCACCAAAAACATTTAAAATTTCACCTTCTTATACCTTGTGGCACACACATTCTAATGGTCTTTCTTAGTCAAGTCTAACTAGAAGCTCAGTAGTGCTTTCTCTAACCTTGTGCAAACATCTTTGTTACTGTTTCAAGACCATTGTTTTCCTGTTTATGAGGCAATTGAGATTAGTTCTGTTGATTGAAGCATGTTGCTAGTAACACCCCATGCAGCCTGGCCTTACACATTTCCTGAGATGAGGCACCCACAACTTCTCTAGGCCACTTGTTCCAGTGCTTCATACCCTCATAGCAAAGCATTTCTGCCCTGTATCTAGTCTAAAACTAACTTTTTTCAGTCTGAGGCCAGTTCAGTAGGTTATAAAAAGTTGGATGCAGAGAAATATTTTTCCTTAAAATAAAAACAAACAAACAAACAAAAAACCAACCAACCAAACAAAAAAAACACACCACAAAAGAGCTCCCCAGGAATTTAAGGCCACTAGATAGCATGGTATCTTAATACAGGTATATATGCTTGTTTATAGAAGGTAGCTGAAAGTATTGTCTGATTCAGATCTGAGGAGAAACATGAGATGTCACAGATGACTTGTAGTCAAACTGACTCTAAGAGGTCAGATTACCTGCAGGGTAATTACATTTCTTTACATGGTCAGCAAATCTGTAAGTATTTCAGGTGAAGGGGTTGTTCCTTGTGCTCTTTTAACAGATGTGAAAGAAGTATGTTATATCAAGGTTAGGTTTTGTTGTTATTTTTAATGTTGAAATTATGATACCACGCAGAGATGCTGTTTGTAAAGCCACACGCTGCTCAGATCAATGGTTGTGGCTTCTTTGATATGTCCTGTTAGGAATGAGTGTAATTAGCTGCTGTGTTGTTTTTAGAGGATAGTCTTGTTCATTGAGCAATAAAATGTGTGTATTACACATACATCTAAACTAAATGATGGAAGCAAACCTAGTCAATGAATGCAACATGTATGCTTAATACATGTTTCTGCAGAAATGTAGGAAGGATTGTTTTATTTTCGTATGTTAAAAAAAAACAATAGAAATGCTTTCTTTCACCTAATAACCTTCAGTGTCGCCAAGAATGCAGGCTAGCTGTTGAGTTGTCCTGTATCTTCAGTATTTTTCAGTGTTATAGTTGTAATGTTTGCTTAAACTGGAGCTTTGTGCTTGCTTATCAGTATAGTTACAGTCTTGCTTTTTATTTGGCAGTTAGTGTGAAAAAATAATTGTGACATAATGATCTTTGTAAAAGCTATCACTGTAAATTTTATTTTTGAGGTAATACTGTGATGTTGTTGAAGGTTTCCTAGTTTCTTTTACATTGTTGAACACTAAATCTTGTACAAGACATGTCAGAAATGTCAGAGTGGATGTTTTAGTGACAGTTACTTGAAGGTAATTTTTTTTCATTGTAAAGAGTTACTGTCCAGGTTACATGAATTCAATGTTTTGTACACTCAGTTGAGCTTTTATTTTATCAGCTTCTTAAACTGAGCTCTTTGTGCAATGAATGTCTAAAGTTGCAATAATTTTTGTTGTTCTACTTTGCTTTTTGAGAATATAATCTATGAAGTGTTTTTGAATCTCTTAGTGTTTCTGTTCAGGGATAGAGATGTGTTAACTACTGATTGCTTATTGTGAACAGATTTAGCATATGATTTCAGTGGTGTTCTTATATCACTTTCCCCTTAGAGAAGAAATGCCAGTAGAGGGGACTGTACTTCTTAGCACTGGGAATAAAATAAGAACCAAGTAGCTGGAACCTAAAATGCCCTGAGGTTTATATTCATCCATAGAGTGCTGGTCAGTGTTGTTTACTAGTCACATAAGTGTGAATCCTAGTTAAGTTAACAGTCAGATCAGGACAAATAATTTGCAAATGTGCAATTATGTGATTTCTTTTTTAGGAGGTGTTTTGGGGGGGTGGGGGTTGGGGTTATTTTTGGATTTTCTGTTCATGTGGTTTTTTGGTTGTTGGTTTTTTTTTTGTTTTGTTTTGGGTTTTTTTTGGGGGGTGGTTTGGTCTTTTTTGTTGGTTGGTTGGGGGATATTTTGAATTTTTTTGTTGTTTGTTTGTTTGCTTGTTTTTTTCCCCATCACTGTAGCTTGCTGTTCTCTGCTTTAAAAGACAACTTTCAGCTCAAGTGCTGCCAATAACTCTTCTCAAACAAATCTTGTGTTTAATTATCCTTATTGTCTGAAGCCAGTCCGCAGACAGAGCACCATATGCTTCTGTTGACTTGACCTCCTTATTTGTGGGTGTGTGGATTTTCAGATACATTGTTCTTTCTAGTCCTTGTTTCCAAAGGAACACTCAGACTCTCTCTTAGCCCTCATCAGGAGAGATTTGAATGTGGTGTCATACTGGATTTTATAATTGATTTGGAAATCTTCTAAATTGTGGCCTTTCTCTATTGAACAAATTATATCTAGAGGCAAAGGTGTGAAATTGCATCTGAAGACATTTAAAACTGTTCCTGGTTGTTCTATCCAGCTTTGAAAATACTCCTTAAGTAAATCATTCATCAGTTGTCACAATTCTAGTTTGGCTTCTTTGGCTTTTTAATTTCTTAGGATTTTTTTTTCCTCGAGAAAAATATTGTATTCTGTGGCTTTTTAGAAAATAAAATAAAACAAACATGATGTACTGTTTCATGCTTTCACTTTGATTGGTAAACTAAATTATTTTTAGTTTATTTATATCAAATATGGAAAAAATGGAGGGAAAGCAGATTCTCAGATCAAAGGACTATTTACAAGAAAATTGATTCTGAAATTTACAGTTAAAAGTAGAAAGGTTTTACCAGTTGATATGACAAGGGATCATACTCAAATTGCTTTAAAAATTTTAGAGAAAACAACTTCAGCTCCTGCTGCAAAGGAATGTTTAAACAAAAGTATCTAGACTCAGATTTGATCAGGCCCTGGAAGTTTCAAAGCAAGCACTTCAGACTTGTTCTAGTGCACTGAAATTGGAGAGAACAAAAAACATTATTTGTTTATAGAGATCCTTGAAGTGTGAAATGTGAAAAAATTGCAATGAGAAATTAAGTAATTGGAATTATTGAGGGTTTGTTTTTTTTTTAACCGAAGTTAGGAAAACCTGCAGAACCTTCCCTCAAAAACAAGCTGTTCTTCACAATGAAAGCTTGATTGATTACATGAATAAGCACTTTTTAAAATACTTGCTGTCCTAATAAGTATATTTCTATGTGGAAAACTAGGGCAATAAAGAGTAGTTCTGATGGAATGTTTTGGTAGATTGAAATAGTGAATTGCTGAAATGACCCATCAATTTGAATAACAAGATTAGTGATAAAAAAATGACTTGCCCACTTGTTTTTCTGCATCTTGATTTTGTTTGGTTTTTTTCCTGATGTAGAAAATGTTTTGTCATGATTAGTTGGGTGCATTTTTTTGTAAATCATCTACCATATTTTCCTGTCTTTAATTTCACAAAGTATTATACTTACAAAAATTGCCTATTCTCTAATCCCTTCAAAATAATAAAATAGCTTTATGAATAGGCATAGCTACAAACTCTGTAACTAAACACAGAATCAAGTGTTCAAAGAGGACTGATAAAATTTGACCTTGAGCAGTTTTCTTAAGAACTTTTATTTATAGCATATCTTCTTGTTAGTCTTTACAGTATACTGCTTTATTTGTATTTGCATGGTTGATTGCTTTAATGCTTTGGATTTTATAACTCATCATAGCTTGTTTATAAAAGGTTTTAATTTCACTCTAAGAGCAGGGAAGCTAATTAGCTATTGTTGAGTAGTCATCTATGGTAATACATTGTAACATTCCAAGGACACTGTGTGTCAGCTTTTAGCCAGTTTTGAGACAAGTCAGAATCTGATTTGTGAGCACGCTTGAGATTTAAACTTCGGGGGCAAAATTTGTTAACCTTCTTTACTCTTCACTGTTTGACATTGCTGATTATAAATATGATTTGTGCCTATGTGCAGGTTTTGACACTTGATAATTAGCTCAGCTTGCTACAATGTTTTGCTGTCTTTGTAAGTCTAAATGTCACAGGAGGATTCTGGAACATCTTTAATATCTCTCTTGTGTGGACATAGCTTTTTGTCTTTGCCTGTGTGATTGGTTTGACAATTCCTCTGCTTGCCTCCCTTTGGTCAGACATTTGAGAATGCAGTGCTTCGTCTGTGCCTTGTGAATATGTTCTGAGCTCTGGAGTCACTTCCAAAGGGCAATGGAAGCAATGTTCATGCTATCTCAGTAAATGCCAGTATGTATTTTTTGTCTGTGCATCTTTATGTAGATATTAAATGACTGTACAGTGCAGTAGGAACAGAATTTTGTATCACAGTATAGGGTAATTGTATTTGCAGTTATATTTTGCAAAACCTGTGCTAAAGAGAAGTGTAGCCTTTGTCAAAAAATGTGTCAGTTTTAAGATGAAGTTTAGAATTACTTAAGTGCTAGCATGGTAAGAATTTTATTTTATATACTAGAGAAATTCACTTTTTTTTTTGGTTGACAGTGGAAATAATTTAGTCTGTCACATATTAGCATAGCAGGATTTTAATTTAAAAGGATATCTGCTTTTAAGAAATGAAGATGAGTATTTTATCTGTCATACTACAAATGTGATGGCTTGTAAGGTACTTGGGTATTATGAACCAAGTATGGTCTAAAAAGTTCTTGTTGCTTACATCTGTGGGATTGAAGTGCAGGTTTGTGCAGGTATTGTAATGACTTACTGGATACTGATTTACTTGATACTACAACTTCATGGATCACATAAAACATCTGAACTGATTTTATGGGAAGTGCAGAATTTAATTTGTATACCTCATGCAGCTCAAACAAAGAAATGTTCCTGTAAGAGCCATGCCAGATTGAATTGGCTGGCACGTTGACAAATCCCTAATTCACTGCAGAGTAACCTCCTCTTGCCTCACCATTGACTCTATGAAACCCAGTGTGGAAGCTCACTGCCAGCTAAGACCTGTACTCTGTATCGACCTGTAAACTGATCAACATCCTCAATGGGAGTGTAATGAATTAATACATGAAGCTTGTTAGTGTCTCTGACCCATGACAGGATGGTAACAACTGTAGGGTTTTTATAATGGGAGTAAATGAGTTGTAGAATAACTAATCACAGAAACACGTGAATTAGCACTTACTACAGTGTGTTCTCACAGATTCAAACATTTATTTAATGGCATTTTAATAACTCTTTAACAGGATGTACAGAAAAATGAAGCATTTGCTGCAGAACCTTTAACTTGTAAAAGATGAAAGGGTTCTGATTAGGGTGGGCCATAAACTGTTACATTGGCAGATGTAGGACTGTTGCCAGTGATATGCTGTTGATTTGAATAATGATTAAAAGTTTCCCCACTTGGATAGTGGCAAAAGTCCTGTTGTATCAAGTATCTGTTCCTTTTCTAGGTGTTTTATTTACTGGGTATTGATGTACAATGCTTTGTTGCGAACCACAGCCTTTTATCTGTGTGTCCTGTTGTTTAAAGAAAAAAGGGGGTGAGGGCAGAAAATATAAATCACGCCTACAATTATTTGGCAAAGCTAAGCCCTCTGTGCTTGGCTTGCTGTCATTTTTGAGTGCCAAGTCTATGGTTGGTTACCTTTTTGTCTGTGTGGCAGATCTGTCACTTTGGGTGTTCAGCTGGTTTGAAGGAAAGCTCAACTGCCTGCTTGTGATATGGGAAGGTCATAAAGCTTTTCCTGATCTTGTGTGATGCATCTGCCTTTGGTACAACCAGCCATACAAACACAGAGCTCTTGAGTAAATGATAGCTTGTCCTTTATTTATTTAGTTATTTATTAATGTGAATGCAGCCACCTTAGTTCAACAATCTTAGTTCAACATGTTCAATTTTCAGTTGTCAAAATGGCCTGTGATTGAATGGGAGCCTGCTTGATTGATAAGGCAAATAAGTTTGCAAAGCTTTCATGCTGCTTTTTATGTTGTAGACTGTAGTTCTTTTAGGAGACAGTCAAGACTTTCCTTGAGGAATAATGGCAATTATTGAGAATCACTGAGAACCACTGAAACATTCTTGAGTTGTCTTCAGGCAATTCTCTTTCCTTTTACAAGTGTGCACTCCACTCAGTTTAGAAGTGCACTCTAATAGTTTCTTCATAAAGTTTTCATGTTAGGATAGAATAGACTGTTTCAATTGGAAGGGAACTACAATGGTCATCTTGTGCAACTGCCTAATCACTTCAGGGCTGACCAAATGCTAAAGCACATTGTTAAGGTCATTGTCCAAATGCCTCTTAAGCACTGACAGGCTTGGGATATTAAAAAAACTAACTTTGCTAAAAAAATAACATGAACAAAAAACTAAGATGTTGATGACTTTTGTTGACTTTCAAACTGTATAGCCTTAAAATTGCTTTGATTGAGTTTCCACAGTATTTTTTCTGTTTTGTTTTTCAGTAGATATTTTATTTGGAAATAGAATACAGCAAGTTTTCTGCTGGTAATTTACTTGCAATTCAGATTTATGCTATTTCAGTTGAGCTGAAATACTCTGCAAAATGCTTTTCTGAACTCAGACTACAGCCTGTTTTCTTATTCATTTACTTTGATGTCCCTTTTTATCTCAAGGGAAAGCTCTTTGCTGTTACAAAAAGCAGGGGTTGAAGTACATAAACAGATTTTTCAAGAAGTACAAAAGCCCAAACTAAGAAACTAGATGCATGCTAAGATGTTTTAAACATCCAGAAACTCCATGTTTTAAAACCTTGAATTTTTTTTCAAATGTAGACAACTCTTAAGCAAGTTATGTAATCAAGATTTGTCTATGGCTAAGAAGGGAGTTTGTAATTTTGGCTAAGGGGACTGAGTTTGTAATTGTGGGTCAGTGGTGTCTTTTTGGAATAACTTTTTTTTTAAACAGTTATTTAGTAGGAGATATGTAAATAACCCAGAGGAGGCTGACAGCTGAGATTTCATATCTGGTTAAAAACTGACAAACCACCAGAGTTTCATTTGAGTTTTCACTTTTCAAAATATTGCATCAACTTTCAAGAGAGCTTTTCTAAACTCTAGCTTTTGCATATTTAAGAGAATGTATTGCTACAAAGGAAAAAAAGTTGACAAATTACTGGTTCGGTTGACGTAGTGTTGGGAGAACTGCACAGCATCTGGCCAGCTAAAATATTTAGGCTTTAGCTTCTGGAGTTTTGCTGAGCCAAATAGAATTTAAGAGAAAAATGATGAAGAATTAAGGCTTTCAGTTCTCACACAGTTTCTTAACAAGATAATTATTTTATTTTGTTTTTCTGGCTTCCAGAGAAAAGTGTGGAAGATCTTCTCAAATCAATGTAACACAGTATGTAATTCTTAAATAAAAATGTGCTCATATGCTGAAATGATTGGAGACCAAATGTCTTCAATATTGGCTACAGCTGCTGTTAGAGGGATGTTTTGTTTGTCAGAGAACAGACAGATGTCTTTGGGGTTCTTTCAACAGTGTTGTAAGGCCAATAACTTACTATCTGAATTCCTTCTTCTATTTTCTTAACTCTGGATTTCAGTATGAGAATAAGAACAGAATTCATAATCCTATAGAAAAATAATCTTTTTTTACTGATGGTGATCACTGACCTCTGTTTTCTCTGTGATTTTATGCTCAGTACTCTCCTTTTTACTGTAATAGCAACCAAAAAAAGTGTTTTCATACTTCTGGACAAGAAATCAATTCAATTTCTTTTGGTTTTGGAGAAATCTCTGATCAATAAAGCACAAAATGGTCTAACCTATTTTGAAAATATCAGATGCACTATTGACTTTTTTTTATATACAATGCTTACAGGTCAGCTTGTCATAGAAATGGAGATCTTAGTTGGAAAGGACCTACCAACAGTTATTTAGTCCAAATGCCTGAGCACTTCAGGGCTTACCAGAAGCTAAAGCATATTATTAAGGGCATCCAGATGCCTCCTAAATACTTTATGCTCTCTAGGAAACCTGTTCCGGTATTTTACCAATGTCTCAGTAAAGAAACGCTTTCTGTTGTCCAATCTGAACGTACCTTGGCACAGCTTAGGACCCTTCCCATGTGTCCTATCACTAAACACCAGGGAGAAGAGCTCAACACATCCTTCTCCAATTCCCCCCCTCGGGAAACTGCACAGAGCAGTGAGGTCACCCCTCCAATCTCCCTTTCTACAAACTAGACCAACCCAAAGTCCCCAGCCACTCTCCACAGGACAGACCTTCCAGCCCTGTCACCAGCTGTGTTGTCCCCCTCTGGATGCATTTAGAGAACTCCACATCCAGAACTGCACACAGCACTGCAGGTGAGACTGCACCAACCACTGCCTTGCCGTCATCTTGCCTTCATCCATGAGGAGGGTGATTTTATCATAGAATGATATCAAATGAGTTAAATAGGACTTTCTCTACCAAACTTGAGCTCAGTCAAAGTTTAAATGAAAATAGATTCTTAAATTTAATCTTGTAGGCTCATTCTCAAGTACTTAGTCAGGAACTCTGAAAAGTCAAATTAGAATATTTATAAACTGCTGATGGCTTAAGGGATGCTTTTCTAAAGTCTGGGACATGTGGTCACTGCTAATGGTGGTACTGTAAGAGTCTAAGAAATATTTTCTCCTTTGCAAGTGCCTTTCAGTGTGAGAAAATGTTATGGTTTTTTGTTTGTTTGTAAGTAATAAGTATCTGAGCAATTTATCTTTGAAGTACTGAAAGTATGCTAAAGATTTAGTGTTAGACATTTAAATTTAATTTGTTTAGTTTAAAACTAAAGGCAGCCATATTATAAAACAAGTAGCAATATGCCAAATTACACATTAATCTCCAAAAACATGAAAAGTGCTAGCTCTAGTAGTGTTAGAGGTGTGACTGTTTTAGGTCACTTAAGTTCACATAGTCAAAGAATTAATTTTTTATTTCGTTTTGCATAAATAACTAGAAAAATACTCATAGGGTAGTAGGCTTAAAATCTTATTGTATTTGTAATCTTGAGATTTTTTAGTTGTACTTGACTGAATAATATTATGCCTAATGGAAAAAAAAAAATCACTATGTATTTGTGAAGGATAGTTGCCAGGAGTTTATGTATCTTTTAGAGCAGCCTCCTTAACCTAGATATGTCTGGTTTAAGGAACTGTGAGAAGTTAACTACTTGTCTAGTATTTCTTGAAGGAATTAATGCTTTTGAGGTCTCAAGTACCATGACTGCAATACCAGTACAGTTGACTGGAAGCGTCAGGACTGAACTACTTTGTTAGTTATCATTGGCAAATAAGAATGGCCTTCATGCCAGAAACTCCAAAAAATCTTCCCAGTCTTCTAAGTGCTGCTGACTAAAGCATCAATTCCTATTTGAAATAGCAGCCTGGATTCAGTCAGCAGTGTGTAGTGTGCCTAGCACTGTGTTGTGGGCCAGCATCTGTGTTCTGGGTTTGTTGGCACAAAAGCAATAACCACTTGGTTTTAATGAAAGAAGCAAAATAAAGCTGGCAAGGGCAATGTTTTTAAGAGGTGGTGAACTATGTTTTTATTTTTCCATCTTCAAAACAAAGGGCATTTTAGTTAATTAAGTTTTCTAAATGTAATTGGAGCAGTACATCCCAATTACCAAAAAAAAAAAAAAAAAGGGAAGAAAACCAAAAAAGGGAAAAAAAGTAAATTTAAAGAAT
The DNA here is from genome assembly GCA_013397375.1 of Toxostoma redivivum. NCBI lineage: Eukaryota > Metazoa > Chordata > Aves > Passeriformes > Mimidae > Toxostoma > Toxostoma redivivum. The sequence continues at coordinate 1,065,145 of VXBI01005676.1, read as the reverse complement.
TTGGGGAAAAAGCAGCCTTATTAACAATGGACGTTGACTCTGGTTCCTTTTTTTTTCCCCCAATGTGTTTTGTAATATAGCAGCAGGAAGAGTTTCAAATTGCTTGCTAAACTTCTACTTTCCTACCGCTGCAATACAAAAAAACTAGGAATGGATAGGTAGATAACAAAAGATGGATGTCTGTGGATGTCAGCTGAGTGGCTGGAATATTGATTATGAGTTATAAATTCACTTAAAATACTCCAGTCAGTATCTATGTATTGGTTGAAGGAGGGTGATAAGTGATGATGGTGAGCAGATTTGAGGAAATCACCAATAGGAAGAAGGAAGGATACAAAATCCAGGCCCACTTTACTGAATGTCAGGGGCAAAGGGACTATATCAGCAAATCAGTTTTGGAGTTTCCATCTTCCTTTTGGTTCCTTTTCAAGAGTATGTGTATGTATGAACACCAGCAGAATTTTGATAAAATGTTTTTTTCCTCAGTTCTTCGGCACTGACCATAATATTAAGTTCAAACTTGGGTTTTAAATTGGTATGTCTGAAATACTGTCAAGTTCCACTCATCTTTACAAAGTATTCAGAGGGCTCTTTCAGAAGATGTAACCTGTGCTTTTGTAGGGGGCCACTCCTCTGTGGCTTCTGAAAAGAAATGGTTTGTGGGCATCTGTTCCAGGAAATGTTAAGAAGTGCTGAGTGCTGGGTACTCAGGGTTGCCTTGGTCTGTGGCTGTGGTGAGGGGCATCCCCCCTCAATGCTTGCCCTGCATCCTGGTGTGGTGCAGCTCGCTCTCCCTCGCTGTGCCGTGCAGGTGCTGAGGCTCCCAGCTCCTCAGGTGGGTCTGTGCCAGCTCTGCCTTCCTGGTGCTGGGTACAAACCACTTTCCATTCCAGGTGCTGCAAAGCTGAGCAGCGCTGGACACTTGTCGGATCTGTCAGCCGGTGTTTGTTTCCTCAAATGAGCCCAGTGGTGTTTTTTCTCCCCAGAAAAGCTGATTGCCTACCAGCGGGAGTTCCACGCCTTGAAGGAGCGGCTGCGCATCGCGGAGCACCGCACGCTGCAGCGCTCGTCTGAGCTCAACGCCATCCTGGAGCAGTTCCGAAGGGCCGTGGCGGAAACCAACGGCAGCAAGAATGCAATGAACAATTTCTCAGGTATGCACTCTGCAGATGTTGCTCGTAACTCTGCAATGCCAACATCTCTTCTTGTTACCATAGAATAACATTGATACCAAGAAAGCCAAATGAAACTGTTCAGCAGTGTGAATAAAGAATGTGTAATATGCTGTATCTGGTGTGGGTGTTTCCTTTTTTTTTCCCAGTTGTTGTCCTTAATGATTCCCCCACCTTTATTCAGTCCCTAAAGTAGTAAGAATTACTTACTCCACACCTAACTCCAAAAGTTTGGAACTTCTGGTTGCTTATTTAATACACTGAATGCATGTTGACAGTTCATTTTCATCACTTTTTAGTCAGAGGAGAAAAGTGAGCAAACAAAAGAAAGGGATGAACTTGAAGCAGTTAAAATATGCTTAAAAATCAACTGGAAGGTATTAAACCATATAAAGTGTTGGTTATGATTTGTAAAAAGTATAGGAAATGGACTTTTTAATAACTAGTGATTCAATTTGTAAAATCTTCCATAAGTTTTTACCCATTTTGGAGATGAATAGTCAGGTTTATAAAAAGCTGTTTAGCCATATTAGGGAAAAATACTGCAATATTCCCCAGATTATTGATGTTAACTTTTAAAATCACACTATTACTGTTTCATTGCTCTGATTTTTGTGGATGGAAAATGAATAACAAATAAGTACAAATTTTCTGTCAAGAGGTCTGACTTGGTAGGTTGCAGAAATTTCACTGTATTTGTCTAATAAGGAGTTGAAACCTGAAGGGTTTTGCAATTCAAAAGCCTGGAACAAGATTTTTGTATTTGTTGTCTACTTGCATTTGTGCTATGATTTACTATTTTCGGTAGATTTTTTTTTTTCTTTTTGTTGTTGTTGGCAAATGGTTATAATTATAGGCTCCAGTGCTGATGCCACTCATGAATTGTTGTCTGACACTAATGGCCTGATCTCAGTAGTTCCCTGGATCTCCAGGAATTGCACAGATAAAGGTTACATTTTGCATGGTCTATAAATCTTGTCTTCTTATTTCATGTGTGTGGTTTTGCTTTCAAAGTAAAGCATGGAGGAGGTCGAATAATTGTTTCTGGATTTGGGATTAAGTTATTACCACATTTGTTTCTGAAATTGACTTAGCTTGCTTTTAGGCAATGTATTTATAGGGAGTTATTCTCTTCTGATGCAGCTGAAAGTACTAATTCATTTAACATTTTATCATATCTGGATCCCAGCTGGGATGGGCATCCACGTTTTCCCATGTAGAGCCATAATGGGAAGCCAGCTGAATTACTGAGCTTTTGTGCTCAGAACATAGGTTTTTATTAGGCTTAATGCACGTAAGTATCTGTAATACTACTTGCTGTCTTTGAAGCTGAAAGAGTTCCAGATTGTTTTGTGTAGATCCTCATTCATTCAAAGAGCTGTTATACTTGGACAGAATTTAGTCCAGGTTTTGCAGATGAAGTTAAAGAAATGTTAGCAGGAAAAGTAAAATGTCCCAGAATTGGAGTCTATCAAAATAGACATATCTACTTATGACATCTATTTACAAAGCTTTTTGCAAGGTAAGGGGGAGTCAGGAATTTAGTTTCACTTAAAAATAAGTGAACACACAACACACAGAACCAAAATCCACAACAAAACCCATCTGTCTTTGTAGAAGCTCTGCTCAGAATCTGAGAGGAATTGCACTTTTGGCTTTCTTTTTCATATTTCTCAATTTTATCCCAAGAAACGTTGACTACAGTTTTTACTTAACTTGATATTATAAAGCACATAAGTTTTCAAAGATCCATATGCTATCGTATTTATCATTTGAAATGAGTCGTTTTCACACTTGATGCAAGAAAGTCAACACACACAGCAGGGTAATTAAAAAAACTGTTATTTGCAACTTTGAGAGCCACCTGGACATACTGAAAGGCAGTTGCACCAGAAAGAGCAAGAATTATTCTAATGGAATCTAATGGGATAATTTTATTCTAATGGACTAAATTTAATTCGCATTAATTTTTTTTTGCAGGAATACTCAAAATATCAACTATATGTTTAATGCTGCTTTATTTTTAACTCTATGTGCGGTATGTTCCAATATGTATTTGTAGCTCTGAAAAGTTATTTGCAGTAGGGTATGCTGGATGATGATGACCTCTGTAAGCAAAAGTAAAAAATTATCTAGGGAAATAAGCTTCCCATTTGATTAATTGGGAAAAAACCCCAACAAAACCACCAGCCCCCCAAATAAATGGAGCAGTCTTTACTTCTGTAAATTCACACTAAATCTTCTGTGGTCATGTAAATATTAACTGTATTTGTAACAAGGTTGTAGGTGCAAAATAGTCTTGGACATTGTTGATTAAAAAAATCAAAATAAGAAAAGGCTTCCTTTGTAAACAAGATATAATGACTCAGGAAATGCACAATTTATTCTGGATTTTGGTTAAGACCAAGCTTGGAATTTTTATACTGTTTACTGTTGCTTAAAACTTCATATAATTTGTTTTCTGCATTACTGATTTCCTGTATGTTTGCAGATGAGACGCTGAAATTGTTGAAAGAGCTAACAAGTAGAAAATCTCTTCAAGTGCCAAATATCTATTACCATTTGCCTCATTTGTTGAAAAATGAAGGAAGCCTTCAACCTTCTGTGCAGGTTGGCCTTGGAAGGACAGGAGGTATGCTGATATGATGGTTACTTCATGTTTTATGTCTGGAAGACCTTCTAGTTCTAGAAAAAGAATTGACTGCATTTCTTGGTAGATGAAGGACATCTCATTTAACTTGTATGATATTGATACCCTTTGAATTTTGAATTTGCAGTGAATCTGAGATGAAAGGAGCTTGGTTTCAGCTTTGCTCTTTTCTGCATAATCTCAGTCACACCCCATGCCATGTTAAGGTACACGTTAAGAAGCATCTAGTTTGCTTGAATTTTTTTGTAGCTAAAAGGAAACAAAGCTCAGGCATTTCAGATTCTGAACTGCTAATGGATATATCCCTTTGGCTTTTCAGATTTGCAGGGCAACCATGCATGGTTGTAATTATTTTAGTGTTGGTGTTTCTGTTGTTCTGAACAGTATATTTCAATGTATAAATTAAAAGTTGAGAGAACTAAGATAATCAGATATAATTGCATCAACAAAATCCTAACAGTCATTGGAGAGGGGAAAAACATTTGATGTTATAGTTAATTCCTGGCTTGTAGTTTTTCATTAGTTTGTTAGGTTTGATTGCTCCTTCTTTTAACAGAAAGCATGCCTGTATGACAAATGTGTGGACTCAGGGCACAGGTTTATTTTTCTGACTATGAATACCTTTTATCTCAGTGTTGTTCAGGGAGGAAAAATCTAATAATCTGTTACTGTTTTAAGTGAAGTCTGTATTATGTCCCCCTGGGAATATATGGCAGAAATTTGGAATTACAAAATAGAAATTGGAATCAGGTTTATTTAATTAAACAGAGGGAGGAAATTCAGGGTTTCAGTACTTCATGAAGTCTGCTTTATCCCTTCACTGCATTCCTGCTGCTATCTGCAATGTTCCCAGTAGGTAGCCAGCCCTGAGTACAGTGCAGAAGAAAAACTATGGAAAAGTTAAGCAACACAGGACTCAAATGGCCTGCTGAAAGATGCTGTTAATAACATTGTAGCTGGGATGTTTTGCTTTGCATTTGTGGTGCTTTTGTCAGAGATAAGGAATGTTGTTGAGGAACTTCCATGCAGTTCTGTTGTCCTGGACTTGATTTTTTGAAGAACCGAAACCATGTGCCAGGAAAGTAATAGAGGCTTTCAGCAGTACTGTTTTAAAAGATGACTTCTGAGAAGTTAAAGACTTGAATTTTGAAGAATGGTTATACCAGTTTTATTTTTAAACTTAAGTTAGAGAGTTTAATCACTCTTGGTGCACCTTTTCTGAATAATACCATGGTTATTGATTATTTCCCATTGTATTGAGGTTTGTGTGACAACGTTTTGGTTGGGAGGCCACAGGGATGGCATTTCTAAGAGGGTGCCAGCAGCTTTTCCTATGTCCAGTGGAACCAATAGCCAGACCAGCACCACTGGAATAACAGATTGAAAAGGAGGGGAAAAACCTGCACAAGGGAATTGCAGCTGGAGAGAGGAGTAAGAACCTGCAAGGTCAGTGCAGAAGGAGGGGGAAGAGGTGCTCCACGTGTCAGGGCAGAGAGTCGCCTGCAGCCCGTGGTGAAGAGAGTGGAGAGGCAGCTGTGTCCCTGCAGCCCTTGGAGTAGATATCCTCCTGCAGCCTCTGGAAGACCCCATTTCACAGCAGGTGGATGCCCAAAGACTGTGACTCCATGGGAAGCTGACATGGAAGCAGCCTCCTGGCAGTACCTGTGGACCCATGGAGAAAGGAGCCCACGGTGGAACAGGTTTGCTGGCAGGACTTCTAACCTTGTGGTGGACCCACACTGGAGTAGCCTTTTCCTGAAGGACTGCAGCCCATGGAATGGACCCATGCTGGAGCAGTTAATGAAGAACTGTAGCCTGTGGGAAGGGCTTACATTGGAAATGTTCGTGGAGGACCATGTTTCATGGGAGGGACCCCATGCTAGATCAGGGCAAGAGTCAGAAGAGTCCTTACACTAGGAGAAAAAAAGTGGTGGAGATTGTGTGATGAACTGAATTCCAGCCTCCATTCCCTGTGCTCCTGGTAGGGACGAGGTAGCAAAATCAGGTGTGAAGTTGAGCCCAGGAAGAAGGGCAGGATGAGGGAAAGATGTTTTAAGATTTGGGTTTATTTCTCATTGCCCTATGTTTATTTGATCTGTAATAAATTAACTTCCTCAAGTCTGCTTTGCCTGTGACAGTAACTGGAGAGATCTCTCCCTGCCCTTATTTCTACCCACGAGCCTTTTGTTATATTTTCTCTTTCCTGTCCAGCTAAGGAGGTGAGGATGAAGTAGCTTTGGTGGGTATCTGGTGTCCAGTCAGTTATCAGCCTACCACACCTACATAATAGTCTGGCATGTCTAGGATTGGGTTTTTTGGTCTGCTGTGTTTGTTCTGAGCATTGGTGTTAAATGTTAGTCATACTCCTGATGCTAAGTGGCATATTTTTAAACTGTTTTTAATTACTGTACTCTCCACCTTTTAAACCTTTGTGTTTCTTAAGCAAAGCCTTATGGCAAGATTTTTGTTTTCTATCTTGTGTTTGAAATCACTGAAAGTACTTTTCTGGTTTGTTTGATTTCAGTTTCCATTGTAATGGGAATACCTACAGTGAAAAGAAAAGTCAAGTCTTACCTTACAGAAACTCTCCACTCCCTTATTGATAAGCTGTCCCCTGAAGAAAAACTGGATTGTGTTATGGTTGTCTTTATAGGAGAGGTAATCACTTAAATTTTTTATACAATTTCTAACCTGCCTTTAATCACAAGTAACACTCCTTTCAGGAACTGATGAGGATCTACTTTTTCTTCAAGATGCAGACAGATGACTCTCTCTTTCCAGGGAAAGGAAAGTGTCAGTCTTGAGTTTCTGAGATACAGTCCTGAAGAGCCCAGCTTTTTTTATTTATCAAGAGGAATGGTGGACATGGATTCAGTGGCGTGGTTGTTTTGCAAATCGTCTTATGTTTATATGTAGTGACAAAGATGTGCTATTCATACAACATAAGAATGATGGCTAAGGAACTCTGTCACAGGGGAGGATTTCTCCCATTTTCTTTATGCTGCTGCTTAGTCCTCTGTCAAACAAGTGCTGCAGTTTGAGATGTGAGGCACAGATTGTTATTGAATTAATTTTCTGGACAATGTGGATGTTTGAAGCCCAGACCTTTTTAATGGATTAATTCAGTGTTCAGTTGGACTGTTTGTTCACTTTGGCTCTGATTTAGTGGAAATCAAATTTAGGAAAATGATAGAGTACTTTCAGAAATAATTCTGTTAGATGCTGGGAATTGCATGTACCTATTTTGTTCCCTATGCTTTTCTGAGAAGTCTGACTTGGACAGTGGGAAATTTATATTTATGTTTGACCTTCATCCATCTAACTGTAGTGCTCTGCTGAAACAGTCTTTTATAAGTCCCATAGATGAAAATTCAAATCCCCAATTATAACTGAAAATGGTTTTAATTTAGTGAGCTAGTGTCCATTCAGGGATGAATCAATGGAAAATCAAGCATTTTAATACTTCTATTATCAACATATTTTAAAACTTTCCTTGGAAAGTTTGTAAACGTTTTGCTTTTATCTGAGAATTGTTTCTTAGTATTTTCTAATGCAATTTACTCTATGTTCTTTTTCTTGACAACCAGTCAAAAACTATCTGTCTGGAGGAAAAAAAGATGCTTTTAAAACATCTCGTGGTTGAGAATATCAGGGAAACAGAATTCTTTCTGAATTACTGGAATGCTGTGCTTTTCTTCACTGTATTGGAGAATTTTTATTGCCTGTGAGTGGGGCTTCTTCTCAAGGTTTAAAACAGAAGTTTCTTTTGTTTTGCTTAAGGAGGTCTGAGCTATGAGGAGTGTCTGTTATCACTGGATTCTCAGTCTCCTGCAAAATCTGGAATAGGAGTGAAGTGTCCCCAACTGCACCATCTTTTGTTGCCTTAGACGAGCCATATTGCTGTACCTGGGTTTTCCATAGCTGGAAACTTTCTTCCTTTGAGATGGTGTGGAATAATCTCAGCTTGGGAGTGATTCTACAGAAGTGGCCACCAATGAACTGAACATTTTAATATGGGGGCTACTGCTCCTGTGCCCATGGAGAGTGGTGTGGTTGGCTCTGGAGTGGAGTACAGTGACCCCATGTGTTTTACCTCTTTATGCCACTTTGAGAGCAGTTCTGTGTGCTTATTCAGGTACCTGTTTTGGGCACCACAAGTCAGGAATGTATGGGAACATTTGAATAAACAAAGTTTAAATTCTTCTTCTTTTGCAACAATTTGCTAGATTTGTGTTTCTTTTTCTTTACTCCATCCAATTTATTATCATTCCTTCTTTATTTTTGGGCCATGTTTTTTTACTTTCTTAAGCTCAATGTCTTACAGTTTACTTCGTAATTGCTACAGGGAACTCTCTACATGATTAATATGGTGCATTAAGTACTTCATCCTGAATTATGCTGTGCTTTTTCTGAGTTATTCTGTATATTTCAGTTTCATCCTGCAAGATGAAAAGTGTAGGTTTATTAAGCATTTTCGCTGGCTGTTTGAAGGAAGGCCTACCCCTCTGGTAGACTTCTGTTTCTCCTTAAACAAAAAGGACTGTGTCTTTCAAAATAGCCTTGTTCTATGGGGTATTCTAGCCTGAAATGCATTAGGCTATTGCTGTCATTAACACGTGCAGTAATAAAGGCTTATTTAAAAATACATTAGAACTTTTACCAACTATGCTTGTATTAAAAATGATGTCAGAAGTTTCTAAATAAAGATATGGCCTCTGCTCAAACATATGTGCAGTTTAAGAACAGCAAGAAATGGTCATAGAGTGAGGTTATGTAATTTTGCTAATAAGCTTAAAATTACTATCTGTGCCTTGTCTATAGCTTATAGAAACAACAAAAATAATGAGCACAAGAGTACAAAAATGGTTTTAGAAGAAAAGTATAGGAAAAAATAGCGTTTAAAAAGGATTTTAGTATTTTTATTGCTGTCTTTATTTGAGAAATCAAAAAAAGTGTTTAAGATGCATTGCTGGGAGCTATAGTCATGGACTGTAATCTCTTTGTGCTAAGCATGCTACAAAACTCTCCTAATATTGCTATTTTTTTAGTAGTTCAATCTCGCTCATTTCTTGTAATTTTATTTTTTACTAGAAAACAAATTAGAAGGCTAATGGCCTTCTGTAACAACAGCAGCCTCAACAGTGTAAACAGAGGAGCTAGTAAATATAGATGCATTATGGTTGCTAAATAAAGAGATCTGCATATTCATTTACTGTATGGATATTTCTCAGTAATATAATTGTACACAGTAAATTTCCATATTGGAAGTTCAAGAAACTCTGAAATAGCTCAGCTGATGTGATAACTAATCATCAATTTAAGTAATCACTAGAATTGCTTGACAGTAAACTGTTCAGTTGTCCTAGTTACTGACATATGTCTATGTTCTCCAATTTGTTAAAATAACTTTATGGCAGAATAATTTGCAGGTGTTCATTAGGATGACTAATAAATAGGTATGATTCATTATTCCTTAATGCTTCAAAATCTTTTTATTCCCCCTCACTATGTAGCTAGTTCTTAGCTCATATGAGTTGAAAACAAATGATTCAAATCTCATTAACCTGCTTTGTATGAAAACTTGTTTTCAGAATAAGCCATAGACTCTAGGTTTAAGAAACCATGAACTCGGGGTTAAAATTGTTGTCTAGTATTTTTATTTAATAGAGTTTGCAATTAACATGGGAAACTTGATGTTGAAGTACTTTAAATGATTATATATATATATGTAAACACACATCTGACTATGAGGGAAATTAGAATAGAATACTTTCCTGTTATCTAAACAAAATGTTGGGGTTTTTTTTCTGTGGGGAGATCTCATTTACAATGAAGAAAATGCATTTTAGACTTGTTCTAAATATATCAGTAATTATTGTCAGTCCACTTCATTAATCAGAGACTGCACTTAGCACACCCTTTTGTACAAACTGTAATCAGTGCATGCTGGAAAGACTATGAGCCCTTGATTTGACCAAAAATATCAGAAGGACAAATCATTTCAGGAAGAATTGGAAGACACTACAGGTATGCAAAAGCATTTTGCTATTTCTGTTTGCTGCTGATTACATCTGACTAGATAGTAATTGACCAGCCATTTGTTCTTGGAGCATTAGGCCACAAGTTATTCTTTTTTTACATATTCCTTATTTATAACTTACTCTTTTCTTTCATGTATATACAGTTCACTTAAGCTGGAAAAATTTGCATATCTTGATTATCTTTTACTGTCATTGTGTTGTCTCTTTATGTAAACAGTGGCTGCTAAATTAAAAGATATTGGTCTTTAATAGTGTTTTCTCTGTGCTCCTTCTGTGGAAAACCTTTATTTATTATTTCTTTGGAAAAGTTTCTGTCCTGGTTAGGTCAGTGTGACACAAGCACCCAGCAAGGTACCATCCTGTGCATTGATATGAACAAAGCCTTAGCAAATTAAAGACTGGGTGCACGTACTGGGGTCAAATCTTGCTGAACCTGTTTTGCAGGTATTGACACTGCAGTGCAATATATAAACCTTCTCCATGAAATAAAAAAATCCTGATTTTTCACCTCTTCTCGCTCTGGGCCTGAATTATGGTTCTCTCTGATCAGCAGCTCTCTTGCTAGAAAACCAAAGAGTATTTTGACTGTCTTGCTCTCATCCTGGATGTATCAGCATCATCCCAGCCGCAGAGATGTTCATGCTTTCTGCTAATTGTTTGTGAGCTGCCCCTTCTTGGAACTGCCCTGGAGAGTGTATTCCCAGTCCTTGAAAGCTCTGACTGTGCATCTTGAGTTGGAGAAAATCTGGTAGATGTTAGTGTGTGCATACATGTGTGTAATATACATATTATGTATGTACATATGTGTAATGTCTATATATTTTTTAAAAACTAAAGCTGTTATGTCAAAATACATTACCTTGACACCAAACAATATTAAAGGCCTACACAGATGGGAATCTTTGTTTTGGACATCTCACTCAAAAATTGATCAGGATGAACACACCTTGATACACGGCTGTGGTACTGTGTTAGAGAGAGAGAGTAATGACAGCAACACACAGAGACTTTCTTAGGGAAAAGAAGGTATTTATTGAGAGCACGATTCATACTTTTGTAGTATGTTTTGCAGAGCTAATACGAGACAGTAGCTCAGTGGATTATTGAGAAAACGTTTCTGGGACTGTACTTCAGTATGAGTCTTACGGTTGGTACCAGGTGTTAATTTAATGTTTATTAATTCTATTTTATTTTGTCTAAATTATTATTTTGGGAGAAGGTTTCTTTACCAGAGTTGAATAAGCTATTAGCTTGGGAATGGATTTGTGGGAGAACCAGGAGAAACTCTAGCCTGGGAATGATTTTTCTGGCTGTAATTTTCCTAGGCCTCTAACAGTATGTCCACACACTGCCAGCTCTTCTATCTGTAAAGGTAGCTTGACCTGTCAGTGAGAATTTGAGATATTTATGCTGTTTTTGAAGTCCCCGCTCCTTTGTCACCTAAGCTTTGATACACAGAAGTATGAACTGCTGATACTGGGCACCAGCATAGGATTTTATGCTTCTCTTTTCATGTCAGTGACTAGCAAAGTTTCTATAAGGAATTAAACCAGTGATAAAAATTTTTCTTAGATCTAAGAAAAGACCCTTGACAGGATTTGAAAACTTGAATGTACCTGAGACAAATTTGGTATTTCAGCATAAAGACCAAATCCAGGATTTTGCTCTTTCCCCAAGCCCTAGACTTGTATGACTGAACTGCTTCTCTGAGATACTTGCTGAGGTGCACCTGGGCCACAATCACTACCTGATGCTTCTGGTAAGGGAAAATCACTATTGATAGCCAGAGTTGTGTCTGATCTCTCTGGTGATATCTAAGGTATTTGTGAGGTGGGAAGTAACAGTCATGATCTTATTTCAGAAGCATTGTAGCAGGTGAGTTCATACTTGTATGGTGTACTGAATTGGCGCTGAGTTTTGGACATCACTATCAAGTTTTGCTCCAGTGGTCTGCCTTGACCCAAAAATTCCTTCTATCCTCCAAATAAAGAGCACAAATCATAGAAGGATACTTTAGACTGTACACAGCAACTGCCTGTCTTCTGGAAGACAAGCTGTCTAGACCATTTCAACAATTTACAGGCTTCCCCAAGGACAGCCAAAGGTTTCCCATGCTGCAAGGCAGTATATGCTGCTTTCTTTCAGACTCCACCAAACTAGTAGTGGCTGTTTGACGCTAGCATAGCTTGTGTCTGAATGTTTGGTCTTAAATTGTAATGTGATGCTTTTTGCTCCGGCGGGCCTTCTTAAAAACTCAGCTTGTTCTTTGACAGGCTGTTGTGGTTCACAGCACAATCCATATGGATATTTGCTCTCATGATTGAGGATCTGACAGGCAGGGCACAAGGGTAGGGAGAAACAAGAGTGGAGTGGTACAGGAGTAATTCCTGCTATTGCTGCCAAAGGCTTTTGCATTGTGATACCCTGTCCTGAACTGCATTGAGTTAATCATAGAAATGACTGGAGACAGAAAGAAATTCCTTGCCTGTGTGGTAGAGGGGGGAATTTCTGTAAGGGAGAGATGAAGTCATTAGCTCATGTAGGACACAGGCTGCATTTTGCTTATGTAACATTAGCTGGTTATGTTATGACAGTATTCTCATTCCTGTTCCTTGCTTTGCGTCTTTGTCTCACGTTCCCTGTATTTAACTTGAATTCACTGCTTCAGGTTAGAAAGAAGACACTGTATTCCTGAATATAATTTTTTTTTCAGCTGCATTTGTTGAACTCTAAATGATGATACTACCTTTTTCTACAGGCTTTGTTTATATATGTACACTACTGCAACCACTGGAAGCCACTGCTGCACTTTTATTCCTTAGGGCTTTGTCTTCACTGCATAAATATCCCAAAATAGGTGCAAATGCCACATTAATGACTGATTTTTCCTATGAAAATTTTATGCCTTGTATATAAGTAATGATACTTATATGTACTTCCAATATTTCAAGGCAAATAAACTGTAGCTTGCCCTTTCTGAAGGCTGTAATTTTATATTGCTTGTCATTATATGAAATATGTGGTAAAATTATCCCACTCCTATTCTATGGGATGATGAAAGATCAAACAAAATTGTAATTAGTAAGCAATGAAATGACCACACTATGCAGATTAGCATGCTTGTTTCTCAAGGATTTTTTCATACTTTAAAAGATGTTCTTGAATAATGTAAGATTTACTCATAGTAGATTTCATTTAAGAATTGAGATCTGGATAATCTAACAGTTGAGATAAATTTCCAAGATGGTGAAAGGCATCAAGGGCAGGACTTTGGAGGAGCAGCTTGGTTTGTTAAACTCAGAAGAGAAGACTGAGAGGTGACCTCATCACAGTATACAGCTTCCTCGAGGTGGTCAGTGGAGAGGGAGATGCTGATGTCCTTTCTCTGGTGACCAGTGACAGGACACATGGAAATGGTGTGAAGCTGCATCAGGGGAAGTTCAGGCTGGACACTGGGAAAAGATTCTTCACTGAGTGGTCAGTCACAGGAATAGGCTGCCAGTGGAAGTGGTCATGGCACCATGCTTGTCAGAGTTCAAGAAGCATTTGGATGATGCCTTCAGTCATATGGTTTAGTTTTAAGTAGTTGTTTGAGGAGCTGGGTTTTGGTCTTGATGATCCTTTTTAGGTCCTTTTTAGCTTGAGAGATTCCATGATTGCATTTTTTTTCTATGCTTCTGCCACTTAGGACTGTAAATAAACCTTTGGTCTTAAATGCCATGGTTGTTCTTACATTTTTAGAAAAAATCTACCTTCTGCCATTCTTGAGGGTATGAAGCCAGGATTTAACAGTATTAAAGGGTTGATTCTTAAAAGTAGAAATCTTAGTTTTGTAGAATATTTGGCTGGCTGTTCATCAGAACTTTCTACCCTTTCATTTTGTCTGCTAGCTAATGTATAAAGCTAGCTGCTTTGCTGTGCACACACTCACTCATAAAAATCAATAAAAAAGATGGAGAAGTTCACTGCTGCTCTGGTTCTTCCTGCGTTTGTTGAGAATAATGATGTCTGTTCAGACAAATGTTAGAATAATCACAAACTTGGTGTGCAACCTTGCTGGCACTACAGAAAAGTCATTTAGAGAATTGGAGCATTTTACAAAAACTGAGGAAATTTTAAAACTTATTTCACTGAATGTCTGCAACTTTAGTTTGTTCTACAACAAACTCTGAGGCTTTTTTTAAAGAGATTCATCAAAGCATTCTACATGCATTTGTCATCAAAATTGTTGATGCAAAGAGTTAAACCTTAAATACAGCCATGTTCACTGGCTTATGAAACTCTACAGATCTCATAAACTAGAATCTTCTTTTCTTGTTGAAAGTTTAGATAGGCTCAAGGGGATGCTAATGAGGTACCTTGAAGATGAATCTACTAAGGAATATTGAATATACAAAATCACATCTGTCTCAGAAAGTAACCTGAACTGAAAGTGGTTGGAGCATGGATGACAGCAGGAGGGGATGTTGTATGTGCTTGTCTTGTTCTTATTCTTTGCTATGTATCTTTTCATGGCTGCCTCTGCTGGAAGCAAGGTGCTGATGGGGATCAGTCCTTGGTCTGGTGTGAATAAAGGAAGATGTCTTACTTCAAGTGTTTTGCATTCTCTTGAATAACAGTAATTTCATATGACTAGGAAGAAAAGAACAGGCTAAAAGATTTGAACTGCTGATATTAAAATAACCATCCCTCTGCCTTTCATTATGAAGTTCTCAGAGATCCACATGCCAGGACAAAGTTGTTTCTAATGCTTCATGTGATTCATTGATAAGATGAATCTTTGTGGCTGGAAATGTTAACTTTTTGGTTGGGGCCTAACATAATTTTGCACTTTTTAATTGCTTTAAAGGGATTTATTCTTAAAATATTCACTTGTGCTTCTTTTTTATGGGTCCAGAATTCCTAAGGATTTTTTTTAATCTTCAGCTTTAGGAGTTTTAGTAAGAAAAAATTTGTTTTAGTAATGCCTTTGGATTTGATAGACAAAAGCATTCATAACTATATCATTGTGATCACTAGCAACATTTCATTTCAATAGTTACAAGCAGCACTGATACCATGAAACAGATTTTAAGTTCTTCTGGTCTACTCCAAAGTTGCCCTGGTATCTCTACCAGATGATTTTTGCTGGAAGCCTAAAGAACAGTTACACATTTTCCTTCTTGGTGACTTCTTTTTATTAATCTGTATTTGTCGTGTCCTGTTTAAGATTCTTGGAGGTGAGAAGTCTTATGTCCTTCACAGTGATAAAGAGGACCTTGTGTCTTATTTTGTCAAGTCAGTAAATGCTTTATTCCTTGAAAATGGGGAATAGATTTTGATTATAATGGATTTTTTATTTCTGTTGCTTTTAAGTTGCTGATTGAATTTATTGATACTGCTTGAAAGATCCTTAGATTTAATTTAGCTGTTCCAGATTTCTTTTCATTGCTACCCTGCAGAGTCATCCATCTACTTAACTCTTCCCTTGGGTATAGTTAGAGCTTGATCAAATTTGTTGTGTATTCTCACACTCATTTCATGATGTTGTGTGAATTAACTTAGAAGTGCCACCTTCCTGGGACATGTCCGTGCCAAAGGCTGTTGGCAAAGATTCTACTTAGTGTTAGACTGGACAATGAGAGGAGTTGATGTCTCTTGAAGTTCTGATGTGGAAAGAAGACAGTCAACTTGAGGGGAAGGGTTTTGTGTTGAAATCCTGGTTCTGAATCTCATATGCTGCTGGTAGATATCAACACAACTGCTTATCTAAAAATGGTAGCAGAATATGAATGCCAGTGTTTTAATGCATTTGATCATGTGAAAAATGGCATCAACTCATCTAACCTACATATTCTTTTTAATTCTAAAAGTGTCATCTGCTTTTGCACTACAGCGATACAGTGACTGCTGATTGAGAAGAAAAGGTTGCCTACTAAGCCAGAAGTGGTATTTTCTGTATCTCATGTTTGTAGCAGCTAGACCAGACCTTCTTGACTTTTTGTGACAGCCAAGACTGCAGTATGAGGTTGGAAGACTTCAAGCTGCATCTTTTTTATGTGATCCTATTGTGATTGCAGTTCTCACTGGGGAAACTGCCAGCCTTTCATGTGAAGCACACAAACAAATAGTGGAAAGTAGGGGGAAAAAACTCTTATTCAGGACTTTTTTTTCTGATTGTGATGTTTTCTGTATAAGAGTGTAAGTTTTTACAAGCACTAGCAAAGCTTCATGGTAGTCTGGAAAATAGGTCAAAATTATATTCCCCCTACAGAGATGTGCACTAAGGCACAGGCTTGCGTTCAAATATATTATTCTAGTTGGCATAAAGTTTGGCATTTATTTTAATCTCTGGAAAACTGAATAGAAACTAGCTGTGTTTCTGCTGAGTGTGTGTATGTAGATATATATAAATCCTCTATTTTTCTATGCAATTACAGTAGGGACTGTGTTAGATATGTTGGAATTCTTAATGCTGGACTGAGTAATTGAAATTTGGCATTCCAAGTGAAATGCAAATTTTTGTATTTTCACATGATGATTGAACTGCAGATTCTGTATTTTTAATGTTTAAAAGGTTTTGAAAAGAGAGAAAAATAAATGCTTCAGTTAAAAATGGATATACTTAAACTATTTTTAGGTAGTCACTGGGTTCCTGTGATTTGCAACTGTTACACAAATTGGAAAAAGTTGTGTCTAACTCCATCCTACTAATTAAATGTGTATGAACAATCCATAAAAGTATTTAAACAGTGATATAGGTCCATATGGACTTGTGAGTCTCCTTGTGTGGAGCTCAGTGTAAGATGCATTTAAAATTGTGAACACTTTACCAGCTTACTAGAGCTTCTGCCCAGCACTAGGCTTAGCACTTAGGAAGAAAATACATATGACAAAATTATGAGAAATACTTTCTACTCACGTGTTCTTGTGGTATTTAAAACCTGCATTTGGAAGAAATCCACTGCTGTTGTTGTCCTTTTTGAAAAGAGTGCGTCACTAGCATTATGTTTGATTTCATAAAAATAAATCTTTATAATAGAAATGGTGATTTTTAAGATCAAAGGGTGAGTACCTCTATCAAACAAGATTAACAGTTCTATAGAAAGGCTTGGGAGGGATTTATTCTCTGTGTATAATCCTTTAATGATATCCTGTGTTACAAATTCATCAGAAAAAATATGAACTGTTCCTTTGTTTCTGGCATTTCAAAGACAACTCTTTCTCCAGAATCCTCATGAGCCAGAATCTGGGTTGATTTATAGACTATTCTTTTCAAAAATGTAAGCAGTATGCAAAATCATTAGATTAACAAGTATAACAAAGACCAGGGGTTTCAGTCACATTTATGAGTTCACAAATTCTCTTTTCTTGGAATGCATGTGTACAGCCAGGTTGAATAATTGTCCAGTGCTGGCAATTTAGATGATCTAGGCTTTTCCAGAATGTCACAATTTGTATTTTCACCAGTGAGTAATTTTTAGAATTATTGCATCTGTGAAAACTGAGTGATTGATAAGATTGGTAGTCCCTCAAATTTAGTCTCTGATGCAAAAAAGCCACCCTAGTCAGAAAGGCAGCAGGCTCACTGCTGTCTGTGTCAGAGCATTTGCTTTAAATGCAAAGCTTAGGAGATGTACTTTTGAAATAAGACTGTGTGTGTTGAATGCAGTTTTCCAGAAAGATATATATTTTCTTATGTACTATTATTATTATTGTATAATAATAATATGAAGCGCTTCCTACACAAACACTCAGCGATCATTTCATCATCCAAGAGCGTGAATTTTAACGCTTTTCTGTTAAGTGCAGTTATGAAATAATTAATCCCCTCTGTTTACAAAAAAAATTCTCATATTAGAGATAAAACATAGTTACATGTGTGATGTGTTCTTGTATTGCTCCAATATCTTTAAATAATGGAAGTGATTTTCAAGGACAGCTACCTGCAATGGTTATTTTACTTCATTCTTTTGACATGTAACTCCAGAACTATCAAATAATCTATTAATTTGTTTGTTTGTTTGTTTTTCCCCAGACTGATCTTGATTATGTCAACAGTGTTGTTGCAAGCCTGGAAAGAGAGTAAGTTGTAGTTTTAATCGGGGATTTTTTAGTTTATTGATGGTAAACTAAATCAGATTGTAATTAGCAATTAAAAATATTCTCGAAATAAGAGATCATGTGTGATTGTTTAGTGGAATTTTGGACTTCTGAACAAAAAGTAAGAGATGACAAATTAAGAGGCAGGGATTCAGTCAGTTAAACTGTAAAACAGTAAGTGGGATTAAATTATTTGATGCACCATAAACAGATGGGATTGCTTAAACATGAACAGAAATTTGTGACATCTGTGTTAGGGCCTTGTATTCTGTATATTCAAAGAGAACTGCAGAAAAAAACCACTAGGTTCTGAGAAAACGCCAAAAAAATGTTTAGAATGTAGTTTGATTCTGATTTGCAAGAGGCAATAATACAATAATACTCTGAAGGACATGCTAAGGAAAACAATTCTTTTTCTATATGCTGTTCTCTTTAATGCCTCATTTGAGCAAGTCCAGTCACAATAACAGTTCCAACAGAAAGCCAGCAGGAGCTACAGGACTCAGAGAATCTCTCATGTGAATTCAGGATGTTTCTATTGACAGGTTTTCTACAGAGATCAATTCTGGCTTGGTGGAAGTAATAGCCCCTCCTGCAACGTATTATCCTGACTTGACAAACTTGAAAGAAACATTTGGAGACTCAAAAGAGAGAGTGAGGTAGGTTTATTCTTCCAGATCTTTTCCCATCTCCTGCCACACCCACACTTTGGTTGTTTACAAAACGGGAAGTGGGATGTGAGTTCTTGAAATGTTTTCTTACTGTAATTCTTGCAAGTGTGGAGATGCTAAAAGTGCTCTATGAATCCATCTCATTCCTAGCTACATGGTGTTCTGTGCATGATCAGAGCCTATCAGAGCGTGGTTGAATCCATTTAGTATTAAATTCTGGGAGGAGAACTGAGACTTTTGATATACTTTTTTTCCTGTATGTAGACTCTTTCATTTACTGTTTTTCTTCATGAAATGCAGGGTAAAACCCAGTAGTTGTTTGAACTAATGTTGAATTACCATTTTAAATGCACATGTGTTTTTAGTGAAATGTCAGGTAGTTGTCACAAAGTCAGGTTCAAATTAAACAGACAGTTTGATGTCTGTATTAAAGCATAAGGTGAAAGCTTTGTTACTATTTTTTTTCAGACAGTGGATTTCCTGAGGGAACAGTGCCAAAAGCAGCTGTCCTAACATTTCACTAATGTGTCATTTTTCATAATGAAATTTACTTTATATTGCTAGCATGTATTGAAATAACCTTTTTTTGTAAACCTTGAGCTTTTAATTTAATTTCAGATGGAGAACAAAACAAAACTTGGATTATTGTTTTCTTATGATGTATGCCCAGAAAAAGGGGGTTTATTACATTCAGGTAAATTTCTCTTCTTTATTTTGAGACAAGTTTTCGTATGAGTCTCCAGAAATTAGGTTTTTGGACACATCAGAAGGACCTACACAGAACAGGGAACTTCATCCCATCATTTAAAGAGGGCATTAAGTATGGTGTTTATGGTATACGGGGAAGTAATTTGAGGAGGACACTGTCTCACTGTCTCTGAAGTAGGAAGTAATTTATCCTATGTCACTTATCTTAAGATGCCTAGCAAAAAATGTGAAGGAATCCAAGCAACTTAACTACTGTGTTTTCCTTGTCCTCAAAATGAATTATTGTAGAGTTGCCTAGGCAGAAAAAAATGCCAGCATAGTTTTTAGTTTTTAAGCTAAAATCTATTTTTATTTTCTTTTGAGAGTGCAATGTCACTTTAATATTACTGTTGTGTATACACATGGGATTTTTTTTCTTTTTTTAAAGAGAGGCTTCCAACAACAGAGTTAAGCAGTTCTTCTTCAGTTTAGCTCAGAATTGTTCTTATTGTGTTTCTGCTTTGAAGTAGAAGTCTTACCTACAGGTATTTCAGATTTAGTAACTCCACTAATGATCTTTATTTAGATTTTGTGCCTGTGTCCTTAGGGTATAAAGTCCCACACATCTCATCTAGTTTTCACAAAGCTATGCCGACTCCTCTCTGGGGGCTGTTGGAGTCTCAGCTCTCTGGGAAGCTGCAGAGCCAGTAACATGTGATGGTCTGGTTTGATACTGGGAAGTTGCACAAATATTAGTGCCAGCACAAAGGGAGCGGGCATGACTGCACTGTGAGAAAGGACAGGGGGAGCAGGATCCCTCATGCAGCAATGGCCTGCACTTACTTTGAATTAAAGGGATTATAGCACCCCATGTTGGCAGTTCTGCAGCCTGGACGAGGTGCTTATGGACCATGCACCTGTGCTTCTGTTGGACAGGTGAAATGAATCCTCCCTCTGCAGGTATTTGTCTCTTAGCCTCTTGTCTCAGAGGAGAAACTCTTTCAATGCTTTTACATTTGTGAAAACCAGTCACATTTGTGTATAAATAATACAGATATTGAACTTGTTCTGATAATGCCACTTAGACTAACATTATTTAATGGATGATTTTTCTTTGAACAAAGAAGCTGGAAAAGCAGTGTTGTAAAGTAAGAAGTTGAGATATGTTTGTGGATCCATACTACAGAAGAATTTTGTATTAGTTCTCCACAAATAGACAAACTGATCCCTATAATAGTTATTCCAGGCAATGGAATCTATATTTTATATCAGTGCTAGCATTGTGTTAGCAATATATTATAAGTCAGTATTTCCTAGCTGTGCTTTTTTCTGTTGCTTTGCTAGTGCTTTTTTTTAAATGTTGATATCACTTCTACCTTCCTCTAGCTTGAAGATGACATTGTTGTCAAGCAGAATTATTTCAGCACAATAAAAAATTTTGCGCTTCAGCTCGCGTCTGAAGATTGGATGATTCTAGAATTTTCTCAGCTGGGTTTCATTGGTAAGAAAATGTTCACTTTTGCAGTTTGAAAGTACACATTCATACTCAGACTGTGAATTAATAGTCATCTGACTTCAAAGCTATCTTCTTTGTGCTAGAAATAGACCAAGAAGTAGAAATTCATTACCTTTTTTAGGAACTGTTGTTTAGCTCATGGTTGTTGCTTTTGCCCCTCATTTGCTTCATATACTTTGGTATGACAGAGGCAAACTCAAACTGTTAGAAGAGAGGGCATTTCTATAACCAAAAGTTAATTTATAAAAATACTAACAATCAAACTGCAAGGCATGACTTATTTTTAATTTAGCTGCCATTAAAACGAAAATGTAATTAAAACATAACTGACTGAAGTAAAGAAAAACCATGAAAATTAGCTCCACCTAAAATAACTTCATTGGTGTTTGTGCCAGAATTTCCAAGAATTAGCAGGCATCAGTTTGTTGCAAAGCCTGTTCTCTCTCTCCATCTTTCTACTTCATGAAGGAGAAGTTATGACAATCTGCTCCTTCTTAGAGGCAGTCAGAGTCTGTCATTTGCAATGAGCAACAGTGAGAGGAGTTAATGCAGGATCTCGGGCTGTTGTAGGTCGACTGCCAGGGTACTCTGGAAATTGTGGTTCTTTGCTCCTACACT
Organism: Toxostoma redivivum; assembly: GCA_013397375.1. Taxonomy (NCBI): domain Eukaryota; kingdom Metazoa; phylum Chordata; class Aves; order Passeriformes; family Mimidae; genus Toxostoma; species Toxostoma redivivum. The sequence goes on along the minus strand of VXBI01005676.1, from coordinate 1,043,708 downwards.
AATATCTTTTCATGGAGAGATACTAGACTTAACAGAAAAGCAATGACAGAGAAATTTTGAAGGGATTTTACAAATCAAAAGGTTATTTCATTATTGGACTGATGTGTCATGATCTTTCTAAAAGCAGCAAGCTGGAGATATACAAGGAAAAATCAAAAGCTGGGGCAGACTTTGGAGATTCCTGTGGTCAACACAAACGATTCCAACATGAAGGCAGTAGGTTGAGTTCAGAACAGAAAGAAAATCCTGTGTGTAACAGATGAAAGTGCAGCCCTGAGTTCTGTCATTCTCTTGGAAATTCTTGTTGTTCTCTTTCCTTTAGATCTATTTGCCAGAGAATGGCTTCATTTTTAGCTCAGTGACCCATAATGGTTGTAGTGAGAACTGAGAATGTTGACACTCCTTGAATAAGCGCTATCCTGTTTCCAGCTCAGCATCAGGTGTGCAATAGTTCCCTGTCTTTGGGGGTCTCAGAGGTTCCTGGAGTAGAAAGGAAAACAGTAGTTATCCCTTGTAAATGCTATGTTAGGGTACAGAATGGTACTTTGTAGAGTTGCCTGCCAGTTTAACATACAGAAAGAATGGGGAGGAGGGAAGGAAATGGGCAGAGAGAAGTCTCCTTGGACACCTGGCCATCACCTAACTGCTTTGGGCTACCATCAGAGATAAGCTGTTGCTGCGATAATTATGGGATTGGTTCTGTGACCTTAGAGGTGGGAGAAATAGAAAATTACACTGCCTAGCATGGAAAAATAAGAATTTAAGTAGCTTACTGACATCTTGCCCTAAATAAACTTCTCCTTGGTTGGGGAACTCCTTGCAACATTGTTATGTGTTAGCAGGGACTGGCTGAATAGGGCATTTGATAAGACTGTTTCTACTGTTGAACAGTTAAACCCTAACCCAGGCTACACCCACAATTTGAGTTTTAGTCCAGTCTAATTGCACTTCAAGTGTAAATTCTATATGAAGCTCCTGGGCTATAGAATTTACATTTATTCTGCATTTGCCTGATTTAGTAGTTGAGTGTGTTTGCTTACAAATTGCCACTTTGTAAGAATGACTTGCCAAATTTTCATAAAACCAACTTGCACTTTAGGACGTGCACTGTCTACCCCGTGTAGTTGTATTTCAGGTCACTTAACTTGCTTAGTATTTGTGTATTTAACCCCCTCTTTTTGTTCTCTGTGCTGTTGTAGAGGGCAGTGTTTAACACTGGTGTGGTAGGGAGATAGTTCTTAATACTGAGACTTGGCTTAATCAAAAGCACAACTGTTTAAAAATATCTTGTTTTTCTACACTGTCTGTATACTTTTGGGCGGTGTGGGTTCTGAAAGTAGCTGCAGTTAAATTTAGTTGTTAGCTCCTGCTGCTTGCATCCCTGTTCTTTGTTCCTTGTATCATATTTGTTTGCCTTCTTTTAACTAGATGATATCAGTAGAATTTCAGATGCATTTAGCCATGGCTACAAATCTTAGCGTTGCTTTTCTACCTAGAAAATTAAATTAGATTTTTTTCTTCTTCCAATATAGCTACTTAATCCTGCTCAGAAGTTTTGAGGGAAAAATTAGTATTCATAAGAGCAACTAAAACTTTTGGCTCTGGTACACATTGATGTGCTATAACAGTATATTGCTTGGAAATTTTGTGCAAGTAATGTAGATTTGCTTCATCTCTGCTATCCCTTTATGGATCTTGATGCAGACTGATGCTGTGGTAATTTCGTAGTACAGATACCTTTGGGAAGAGTAACAGTAGCTGGGCATCTGTTTTATGTGTAGATGTCCAAGAAAGAATGAAGAGCACTCAATTCACAGAATCATAGAATGGCCTGGTTTGGAAAGGACCTTAAAGTTCCAACCCCGCTGCCAAGGGTAGGGACACCTTTCACTAGAGCAAGTCACTCAGATCTCCATCCATCCTGACTTTGAACACTTCCAGGGATGGGCAATCCACAGCTTCTCTGGGCAACTGTTGTCTAGATGCTACTGATTTAGAAATAATCTCTCAAAAGGAGAGGTGTGGCTGATTCACTGTTAGCTGTTGGAAACCTTGATTAGCTTACAAGTTTGCGAGGTAAAAATGTGGGATTTTTTGTCACAGTGTATTTCTGAACTGAAAATCTAATTTATGCAAGTGCTACATGAGGAAGTGGCAAATGTAGCTATTTAGGCTGACAGCAGGATTATAGAATTCTGTCACCTCTGCCACAGAACAGACGTTGCTTCCTTTGGTTTTTTTTTAATCCTGAAAGCATAGTCTTAAGTGCTGTCAAGTATCTAATAAATAATGGGTGAGATGTATGCTATTTCCTTAAGAAGCTCTGTGGAAGGAGATGTATCTTTTACTCTTCTGGATTCTTGTTTGCACTGCAAGACCTGTGACATAATGTAGGAAAGTCCTACTAGCTGTTTATGAGGAATAATGATTTCTCTTCCAACTGCCTGTGAGCTGAAGTGTTTTCCAGAGGAACTGCAATTCTTGCACTGTAGCTCTGATGCTGTCACAAACTTTTAATAGAGTGGTCTGAAATGGCCTTTTGTGCCCTGATGTTTTAAGGATTGTTGTTCTGATTATTTTAAGTTGTTCTGATTGCAGTTTTGCTCAATCTGTGCACTGAAGTTTGGGAAAGAGTAGATCAAGTCAAATATTTGAGCTTTAAATAACTTCAAAGAGATTCTGGTTTTAATGCCAGCAATTTGCATATCATTAACAGAGGAAGCATTGAAAACATCAGCTATAGCTAGAATATGTGCTTGCAGGTGTAAAATTATTGTTGGTGTAGACTCAATATTAGTGATGCTCATGTGGAAAAATTAAAATGAATGATTTAGATATTTGCAGTTCAGAGAACTAGAAAACAAAATGTTTCATTTTGTGCGTGCCTTGTATTTGCCAGCAAAATATTGAGGGCCAGAATAATTCACTAAGGATGGCCTTTAAAAATACTGAAAAATGAATAGAAGTTTTCTCAGGGCACAGTAAATCAGAAAGTGTTCCACAGTTTTGTTTTTTTTTTTCAGTCCTGGTCATCATTTTTATCAACATAGATAAATAATTTTGAGAAAATCTACATTTTGTATCTCTAGGGTCTTATGGAGCAAGGTTTTAGCTTTGTCTCTTAATTCTTTCAGATTTTGAAGTTTCTTCACAATGGTAGGTTGTATGCACCCAGAATCCAAAGCTCTGAAGTTCTGTCAGCAGTGTCCTGGATTTCTGTCTGTTCCCATGTACTGTACCAAGTGCATGAACCTGGTGCAAGATGTGCCATTGCTTCAATTCTTTCAGAGTTTGCAGTTTGAGGCAGTGTATGTTCAGTGCAGTGTTTTGCTTAGGTCTCTTTGGCTTGATGATTTTTGACTGCATATTGGGGATGGCCAGTGGGCAAATCCATATGTTGGATTTGGGTAGTGTCTCAGTGTTCTGTGGCTCACAGCACTTTCCTCATATGCTGCTGCATGGGAGCTGCAGGACAGAAGGACCTCAGCAAATGCTGCTGCTTGGGCTGTGGCTGTGTCCTAGGGCAGCCAGGCTGCTCTTGCTTAGGAGAGATTATGCAAGGGCTTGGTTGATTTGGATGCAGAGGGGCTGGGTGCTGAATCTGTGCAGTAGGAGTTGTACTGGGCTGGTTTCTATTACAAGGACTAGGTGTGGCCAGTCAAGGATCCAGAGCTTTGAAGACCTATTTTACCAGAGGCTTCACTGCAGAGCTCTGGTTTTGAGCTGCTGTAGGAAGACTGTTCTGATGGGAAAAAAGGGGACATGGATGCATGGCAGAACTGCTGTGTGGGTGGTGTCCTGAGACAGAAATGACAGATGAGTGAGGAATATTATACAGGAGGATGAGGGGCTGGGGCCAAACTATGCTGAGCTGTGTGTGGAAGGTGATGGCACCATTTCAGAAGGTGGTGTGTGGATGTCTGTCCTTGGTTACTGAAGGAGGACTTGTCTGGGATCAGGGTGTTTCTGTTCATCTTTGCTCCAGTGTTCATTAGGAATTAACGTGAGAAGACTTTGTTGGAAGTGTTCACTGTTGAACACTTCCATGGTGCTGTGCAGTGTAATGCAGAGAGGCTGCTTGGGTCTAAAAATGCCAGTGTAGGGACAGCCAGCTTACCTCACTTATTCTGACTAGCTGCAGTTGGATGTATCAGCATGGCTTGGTTGGTTGGTTGATTTGTGGGTGGTTGGTTGGGTTTTGTTTGCTTGTTTGTTTTTGCCCAGTGTGCCCTGCGGCATCCCCATGCTAATTATATTATTCCCCAAGTCTTGGATGGTTCACTGCATAGTGAACAGTAGAGTGCCAGCCTAGAGAAACTGCCTCTGAGCCTAGACAAGTTTGCCATATGGAGATAAATAATTCATTGATAATCTCTTTCTATTTTATATAAAATTGAGATAACTTAAATTAGGGATAAGAGTGAATTCCTACTCTTACCTTCAGTCTTGTTCTCAGTTTGCTTAATTGTAGGATCCTGTACCTTCATGCCATGGTCTGTAAGAAAGGACAAGGCAATAATCCGTATGCTCTTCAGAATATGAGCTAGTCAAAGGAAAAGATTTCAGTGTGATTCTTCTGCTTTGTCCTTGGGTAGAAGAAAAGGATTCTAGAGCATCATGACTGTGTATAGAGCATGGAAGAGGATAAACTGTCTCTTCAGTCTACTTGCATTGAGATTAGGGCGATATTGTGAGGATATTTCTGTGTTCTGACTCTCATCGTATTGTGCATCTCTCCGACACCACATGGAAAGGTGCACTTCCTGTGGAAACAGATGTGACTGACAGACTGCCTCAGCAGGTGTCACCTAAAAATGATGGTTTCAGTCCCATAAAAATCCGAGAAGCATCTGATAAGTCCCATTTTTAGCTGGTGTTTTATTAGAGCTTACCATATTTTTCTCTTCTTCTGCCCTATGCCATTGAAAGCAGTAGGCAGAGATGAATCACCAGGAAAATTGGGGTCTGTTTAGTTGGAAGTGTGACAAGCTGAAAGCTGTTATTCTGCAAGACTATTTTACACAACATTTAACTAATCATATGATTGTTTCCTATCCATTTTTAAATATTTACTTCCACAAATAATGTTAAACAATGTGACAATATAGTAAGTACTAACAATGTACTAATAAAAATAATAACATCTTTCTTATGTCTTTTAAGACTAAAGCTTTTCAATTGTCCCTAGCTTAGCAGGAGTTGTCCCTTGTGTAGTGGGAGTTTCAAATTTTAGTTACAGAGTATTTTCATGTGGAGATACCTATTTGAGGACCTCGTTGCAACAGACACTTAAAAATGATGGCAATATTTTTGCTTTGTAAAGGGCTTGATTAAAAGTTCCTGTAAGGGACAACTTTGATATAGCAATGTCAAATCAGTTAATGTTTTAGGACATTTATTTTTCCACCCCAATGTGTAAACTGTCTACTATAATAAGTATAGCATCATTCTAACAGGTGAAATAATTGGTACTTTAGTCAGATGCTTCTTCCATATTTGTTGCATGGCATAATGATGTAGTCTAACTCAGACACCTCCAAACTCCTCTTAGAGTTTCCATTGAGTAGCCTTTCATTGGCTTATCCAATTTCACACAAGTCATAAAGAAAAGAGATTGCATCAGACCTGCTTTCTGAAAAGGGCAGGGCTGTCCCAGTGATCTCCTCTTAATGTCTACTCCAGCTGGTTTTCCTAAGAGTAGGAGAAAATATTAGAACCTCTACCACTTATGGAACTTGTTATTTAGAAAGCCTATGGAGGCCTCTTCACAAGTGGAAAAAAACCCTCAGAACATTTCCTGTGCCTGAGTGCTGTGTGCTAGTATGTTGTACAGAACTCCAAAACATGGAAAGACAAAAGACTTGCATTGGAAGGGCGTCTGCTGGGCTCTGATCCATTGATGCACACATACTCCAAGAGCCCACGCCTGTTTAGTCCAGCACTGCTCACATTTCAGCAACATCTGCAGAACTGAATCACTTCAGCTGGTGCCTTCTGAGAGATTCACTGTTACATGATGTCTTTCTTCCTTGCCTTGTCCATTGTAACCTAGCAAAGACTTCAGACTTCAACTGCAAATCTGGTGATGTTTTCTGAATCTAGTTTGAAATCTGGAGCTGCCTTTGGGATTTAGCTGGCATGTGGTCATAGAATCATTTTGGCTGGAAAAGACCTCAAAGGTCATCGAGTCAAACAACTAACTCAGCACGGCCAAATCTACCACTAAACCATGTCCCCAAGTGCCACATCTACATGTCTTTTAAGTACCTCCAGGGATGGTGCCTTAAGCATTCCCCTCAGCAGCCTGTTCCAGTGATTCAGTGAAGTCTCTGATACAAGCACTTGTCACTCTGTCTTCAGCCTTGGAGTGCCCCACTCACAGATGTGTAGCAGTGTTTTCATAGAAGGCACCTTTTTCAAGTGCTGCATTCAGATTGACACAGTAGCCCTGTGTATTGGCCACCTTTCTCTTCAGACACCTCTACTGCCAGAGAAGTGTATTCCACAACCAAATAGGTGATTGATCATGGTGGTATAAAATAGACTTTCTTCATCAACAGTAAGTGTCCTTCTTTTGCAAAGGCCTCCTTTAAGCCTCAGTCTACAGGATTCCCACCCAGAAGTCATGCTGTTGGCCTATGCACTGCAGAAAAAAAATTCTGGTCACTGTGGGATGTCTCTTTTTGAGTTGCATTGTCTCTGGATATGTTCTGGTAGCTTCCTTCTTTCACTTTGATTTCCTGCCCAGAAGTTTCTGAAATTACTGGTAGGTGTTGCATCTCTGCTTTTTGTACATGCAGAAGCTGAAATTGTGTGACTGGGCAGATAACACTTGCAATACTCCTTGTCTCAGGTGCTTGAACTTACACATGTCATGGGGAATAATAGATGCCAATCCATAACTCTTCTTTCTCTTAATTTTTCAAACGACAATTTCTATTCTTAAGGAGACTGTGTTGTACATTGAATATACACTGAATATTTTGATAGCACCAAAATATATGACAGTAAATTCTTGTTTGAATAGCTGTTTTATTTAGTTGAAAGGTATGTAACTTTTAATAACATTGAAATTTCAAGTTGTTCAGTGCTAACATTTCTCGTCTTGGCACAAATGTTATCATCTGGTATCTCATTGATTTCAAAAGACAATGTTATCTCTAATCTAAAGTAATTCCATTTATTCTTGATGTCACCCACAGGTAAAATGTTCCAGTCTCCAGATATCACTCTTATTGTAGAGTTCATATTTATGTTTTATAAGGAGAAACCTATTGATTGGCTCCTGGACCATATCCTCTGGGTGAAAGTGTGTAACCCTGAGAAAGATGCTGTAAGTTTTTTTATTATTATTATTATTATAAAGCTTCTAAAATGTTTTCATGATGATGAATGAGTTGATTTTTGTCAGCTGAAAGCCAGCATAGTGTAAAATGTGGTTACTGCATGTTCTGTAAGAGTCTTTCTTCCTGCCAAGATTTTTATCTCAAAAAGAACTTTAGAGGGATATTTCTCAGGGGCATTGTAGCTGTTACTGCTTTTGGAGATTTTGGAGATGGGTGCAGTAAGGATGAAAAGCAAAAGTCTAGTTAGATTCTATGTGTAACAGACCTAAAATAAACTACTACATGTAACCACTGGTGAGACTGCAAAATGTCACTATTTGGATAGCAGTCTTGGAGAAAATTTCAAATGGGGAATAAACTTTGTATTTTGGTCCTTCATTTCTTAAGAAACACCCTTGCTGAATAAACAGGGTCTGTGCAAGGACCTTGAGCAGTATTGCATTTGCACAGCAGTCTTGGTAGATTTCTGGAATGAAAACAAGAAAAAGTGGATATATAGGCCTAGGTTCTTACCTTGTGTTGGTTTTTACTAATGTGTTGTTTTGTTTTTGTTTTTTATCCCAAAAAATTTTCTTTCAGAAACATTGTGATCGACAGAAATCTAACCTACGGATACGCTTCAGGCCTTCTCTTTTCCAGCATGTTGGCCTCCACTCTTCTCTAGCAGGGAAGATCCAGAAACTCACAGTTAGTAGACAATATTTGCCTTCCTTTACAGAGCAGGCTGATTAAATAAAAAACATTGTGGCAATGGAGAAAACAGGCATTTTCTTGTTGTATTGCATTTTCAAACATAATGTATATTGCTCCAGCTGGAATTAAATCTGATACAGACTGGTTAATATAAAGTAAAAGTTCTAGTCGAGCTTATTTATGTGAATTTTTGCTAGGGGATATTTTTTCTAATTTTCTTACTTTAATGGCATGTCCATATTACTGAGCGGTACAAGATCGGATGCATCCAAAATGAGTAATGCATTCATTTTCCATTTTATGCCAATGTTTGTTTTAAGTGTAACCACTTTGGAAAGGAACACAATAAACAAGGTTGTCTGACCAGCATGATATTTGTCTGTCTTTCAATTAGGATAAAGACTTCCTGAAACCATTACTGCATAAAATCCACGTGAATCCACCTGCAGAGGTTTCGACATCTTTAAAAGTCTACCAGGGGCATACGCTAGAAAAAACCTACGTAGGGGAAGATTTTTTCTGGGCTGTCACACCAGTTGCTGGAGATTATATTCTTTTTAAATTTGACAAGCCAGTCAATGTAGAAAGGTTAGTAATTACTTGCTGTTGGTCTCATATATGAAGTTGCTTATGCCAAGAATGTTTTAAGGTAGAATTTGGGGCTGTCATTATAACCTAAAGTGAAATGGTGTAGGGCATTTGGAGTTCAGCTGACAAGGTTATCATTACTGTCTTCCCTCTAATTCTTTTACTATAGTAAATTTTGTCTTGCTTTTAAAATGTTTTTTTTTTGTTTAATCTGGAGCCTTTTTGAAAAATACAATGCAAAGCCAGTGCTTCTCTGATGCAGAGAATTTTTAAAAAGCCAGTTTGGTCCCATTTGTATTTGCTTACTCTGTTTCTAATTACAGAGCAATTGTACAGCTTGGTATGTGGTACAGTGTGTTGTGCCCTGTGGCCTTGGTCCCTTGGTTGTCCAGATCAGAAATCTTGCTGGAGCGTATAAAGATGTCCCTGGACCTGAAAGCTGGAGCCTCTGAAGGGCAATATTTTAAGATGTAGCTTTAGGGCTTGAAAAAAGTCACCATGCTAAGATTCCAGGTTGACCTACTTAAAAAATATTAAAATGCAACAAAAAAGAAAGCAGGAGTGCGCTTTCAAAATACAAATATCTGAGGTTTGTTGAAGGACTAAAGGTGACTTTTTTTCAACTACTGGTCAGATTAATTAAGGGTAATTGAGTTAGCACTATAGAGATTAGTCATCCTTTAGTTTTTATTGAGCCTCATTTGCTGCTTTGCTGGCTACTGTCTTGCCAACATAGTAATTCAAGGTTTATAAAATACATGGTTTATTTAATGTCTAGTTAAGTATTGCTATGTTAGTAGATTCCTTTTCTCCTTACTTCACACACCTTACTGGTTTTTCTTTTGGGGGGGGTGGGGGTGCAAATACCTATAGCCTGGAAGAACAAAGTTTCTTTGAATCAATTTGACTAGATGTTTTCCTTGTGAAGGAGACCTTTTTGCTGTCCTGAACTGAATCCAATTAGTCAGCTTGTGTACCTTGGTGCACAATCAAAAGCTCAGTCTTCAACTTGGCTTAGCACAACACTGAAGATCAGTAGTTCCCTTGTGACTATGTTGTTTCAAACTAATCTGACCTATGAAACTCAAGGTTGTTGTTTGAGATGTCAAATTACTCTCTCAGTTGGTTGCTATACTTTAAAAAACTTCCCTGGTTAGCTTTCCAAGGTGCATATATGGAGGAACACAACTGCCATACCTCCTTGGATTAAAGGCAAAATATGTTTTCCGTGCCAACGCTTGAAAAAGTAAATTTTTTTTATACCTGTTACCTTAATGCTGGAGGGAACTAGAGAAATGAGAAAGTACTAATTATCTGTGTAAAAGGTGGGAATATAATGTTCATTGTTATGCCCTGGAAAACTGTAGCCAGGCCTAAGGTAGTTATGTCCACCTGCTTAGAATAGTCTTAGCTGTAAAGGATTATATGTTTTGATTTTATTGGGGGAAGAAGTAGAGCTTTTCAAGGTCTTTTTTGGTTTGGTTTGAGGTTTCTTTTGTTTGTGGGGGTTTGTTTTGGGGTCAGGGTGGGAGGGAATGTTGTTTTTTGTTTGGTTTTCTTCATCATTGTTCTGAAGGTTTTGTGGTTGTGTGTCGTGTGTTTTTGTGAAGGTGTTTTTGGTTTTGTAGGATTTTGTTTGGTTTGTTTGGGCTTTTTTGTGTTGGTTTGGTTTTTTGTTTGGTTGTTTGATTTGGGGGTAGTTTTGTTTGTTTTTCCTTGTTTGTTTTGTTTTGTTATTTTTATTTATTGAAGAAATGAATTTTAGTTTTAGAAGAAAGGAAACATCTTGCATTCTGTTGCTTCCTCAATGGAAGTCCACAAGTTTGAATGATGCTACCTGTTCAGCTATCATTGTAAGCCATTTCAAAGTTTATGATGGCTTTTAGCTTCTATTGCCACAGTGTCCTCAAAAATACAGTATTTTACCTTTCTGAAGTCAGTGATTAATTAGATTTACAGATGATGTAATTTCAAATTATTGGGGACTTATTTTTGTCTGTGTAACTTGAGCAGCAGCTGCAGAATTTGGCAAATGCAGGTCTAGTAGAGCAGTGGAGTTTCCTGATATTTCAAGGATGCTTACCGAGGCAGTCAAAAATAAAACTGTGACTGGCAGATTGAAACATAGAAAAAGGAAAATGAACCAAGCATTAGGAAGACTTACCTGGTGGGGAAATGAGTCTGATGGTGGGAATTAAGAGTAGAAAGTGCACTTGTGATAGTGATCTTGTGACTGTGAAAAAATCCAATGGGCCTTTTCTTTTTTTTTTTTTTCCTCTTTTAAATAATAGCACTCTTTGAATTTAAAGGAAATTTTGTCTGCCAAGTCAGTTTGAGGTAACTGCTTAGTAACTCCCATAACAAATTTGTGATGAAGAAGTTTTTTAATGGAAATACTGACCAAAGCTCTGACTGAATAAATGGCACATCTATTACGCTGTGACAGGCCACCGACTTGTTCCTGCAGTTGATTTTTCCACATGAAATGTTTTACTGAACTGAATTGAGTTTTCTGCAGTTCAGTAATTAGCTTTCATTAAATCTTTAAATATTTTATTTTTGAGATCTGAGAATATTGTCAGGGATAGCACTGTCAAGTATCTCTTAAGTTAAAGTGAGAACTGAGCTCACTTCACTGAGCAGAAAGTAACATTTGTGCCTATTTTATGCAAGACCTGGCTGGCAGATTCCTTCTGAATATTGAACAGTCAAATAGATGGTGCTTGTTCTAAACCACACCTAGAGAACAGGGATGTGTAAATTGAAACATTCTAATGCTTACTTTAGTGACAGCTCTTGTACTGAAGCTTTCTAGGTTCTTTCCAAGCAAAACTTCTCCAGCAAAAACACTGAAGTCCCTTAATAGTAATCTGGGGTCTCATCCTTTCCAATAAGAAAATATAAACATTTATTTCAGTAGAAAATCCTAGGGAAGGAAAGTAGATTGAAGGATGTTCCTCTTAAAAACAAATTGCATAAAAATTGCAGGTTGAAGGTATGTTTGGTTTTGGTTGGTTAGGTTTTTTTTTAAAATAAAGGGAGGGACTGTTGTCTAAATGCTCAAAACAGCCTACATTGTAAAGATAAAAAATACTGAATTTCTGTTCCCTCGGGTTTTTACATAATTATTGAAATTCACTTTGCTGTTTTGGGATGTACATTGCTGTTCGAAGCACAGATTTAATTATGAAAATTTTCAGTTCTATTTAAGAGTTCTTTATGAACCAGGCAAAACACATCTGAGAAAGATATTCCATTGCAGTATTGAAGTGATGCTGGTGTCCATCATCATCACAACCATTTCTTTTTTGACTAAGTTTCAGTGTCTTCTCTATAGGTGTGATTGACACAAATCAGATGTTGTTTTCAAAGAACATATGCACTAATTACTTTGTGAAAACCCTTGAAAGTGCAAAACTTATGGCTGTTCTGCAGTAGGAATTTAGAATGGATATTTTTAGAAAGGGCTTCAGGTTTGCTTCAGTATAAATGCATTTCAAATGATGACCTTTCTTTTAAAAGAAAAAAGCTGAGGAAAAGACAACTATGTATTTTATACCATGGAATAAAAAAGAAACACTGAAAACCAAAACTCACCCCAACCTCACTAGTATATGTATATAAACTTGCTTAATATTTTTAAAATATGAGGTTCATTGTTTCTTGTACGTAACTGCTTCACAGAATCATCAAGGTTAGAAGAGACCTTCAAGGTCATCTAGTCCAACCATCAACCCAGCATCCCTATCCCTACATGTCACACACAGTTGCCTCTTGGAAACTTCTAGAGATGATGACTCTATCACCTCCCTGGACATTATTCCAATGCCTGACTCCTGTTTCAGTGAAGAAAATATTTCTAGTATCTAATCTGAACCTCCCCTGATGCAATTTAAGGCCATTTCCTCTTGTCCTTTCCACTGATACGTGGTAGATGAGACTGACCCTTACCTGGCTCCAACCTACTTTCAGGCATTTGGAGAGAGTTTGAGCATCCTTTTCTCCAGGCTAAACACCCCCAGCTCCCTCAGCTGTTCCTCATAGCACTTGTGCTCCAGACTCTTCTGCAATACTGCTTTGTAGTGTTACTTTGAATATTTTCAAAAGGATTAGTGGTTTACTTTTTTTAGGGGAGGGGCAATGTGTTTTTGCTTTTAGTATTGGGGCTTTTTCCTTTGCTTTCCCCCCCATCACTGCTTTGAACTCTATAGTAGCTGGTTGGCCTCTCCTTTTAGCAAGTTATTGAGTAGTCATCCTAATGTGACACAGACTATGAATAAAGTGATTTTATAAGGTGCAGCTTGCTTACTGAATTTCAGTTTTAAAGTGGAATCTTAATACTTTGACAAACTACCTTGTAGATTACATTTACCAGTTTGTGCTCTGATATTGTCATAGATACTGGATATACAGAATTTGAGACTATTAATCCAATTTTCTGTATTCTGGACATTGGAATCGCAGGGAACACATGATGTTTACCTCACTTATATTTCCCGTGGCATCTTTTCACAACATAGAATTAATAGTCGTGCAAGAAAATATATATTTGACTATTTAAGCTAGAAAATCAATGTATTGAGTGTGAATAGTATCTTTTTGGACTCCTAGTAGCTAAACATATATATTCTTTTTTCTGCTTTGAAATTATTGTAACAGTGCTGAAAAATACCTGCAAAAAAAAGTGACAGATGGGTGTGTGATATTTTGTAAAGGAAAAGAAAGGCAGCTTTTAAAACAGCTTCTCTAGCACTGAAAAATAAAATGAACTTTTTTTTTTTTATTTTAAAGTACAAAAAAAGTTACCAAAAAGTATCATAGCAGTCTTTTATGTTTTTGAAATGTAATTAATTATCCATCCTATGTGATGCGAGTCCTCCTGTGGCTAGAGAGATACAAGATCAAATGCATTACAACAGGGAAAAAAACTTCCTTACAGCTTTCCAAAACTGGAAATGGAACTTCCTCATCATTGGCTTTTGCAGTAGCCACCACTCAAAACCTAGGTACTTGCAAAATTGTTTTGGTTTTAGATGAGTACAGCAATGACTTTCCTGATGTATAAGCTGTTCTTTGTTCATAATTACTGTTTAGTGTAGAACCTCCCCTTTAGCCCAATACATTAAACCTTTTATGGGCAGTTTTAGCTCAAGAACCATGTAAGTGCAAAAACACAGAGTGTATAATTTAGATGCAATCTTTAATTCTGATTCCAAAGATGTATGCTATTAAAGTGCAACACAATTTTATGAAGCTTGTAATGGTCTTGTCAGATGATAGGAAATATTTGGAAATCTCTGAGTGTATTATTTTCAATGTTTTAGTGTTTGTCAGTACATTTCAGGCGGGATAATACTTTTAGTGTACGTAAAAGAGAATTTGAGAACTTTGGTTTCTCAGTTTGCATAAGCTTCTGTAGTAATGTGTAGAATCCTCAAATGGCTGCACTGACAGCAGGGATTTGGCAGGCAGGCTCCCAGGCACTGATGCTGTTTGCTCTGGGCATGGAATTCTGCCCATAACAATGAGGCAAGGACTTCATATGAAAAGGGAAAAAAACCTCAAAGTATGGATTAGAGACAGAAGAAAAGAGCTGCCTAAGCCAAGGACATGCTGCTTCTTCCTTAATGGTACTAATATCCAAGATTTGTGTACTTGGCAGTGTTCCTGGATTTATAGTTCTTAGTCAGAAGTCTTGGAGGCTTAATGCTATTGCCAAAATGTTAGATGTCTAATGCCACTTGAGATACTCTGAAATACTTCACGTGATTTCCAGAAGGACTGGAGTCTCTGAGATGTCATAACTGCATCTTTCCAGCCTGTGATGAAGTCACATACCCAAGTGCAATCTCAAATGGTGGCAGATGCCTGTGTATAAGAAAACTGAAGAGTTATCTGAGCTTCCCCAGCCAAGCTGGGGGGTAAAAATGTTCATGTGCATACACACATACACATACTAAACTCAAAACCCCAACAAAGCCTTTCTACATCTCACTGGATTAAAATTTCAGCAGAAATAACCATATAAAAGAACGCTCAATCACCCCCAGCAAAAAATGTAAACAAACAAAAACACCCTATCCATTAAATAAAGAAAAAAAAACCCAAACCACCTCCAAGATGAAAATTTATAATTAATTTAATACCAGACTTTTTTATTACAGTTGATATGAGCCCACTCCAGAGAGGCAGTGGATGTCATAGTCTTTCTCCAGAGGGAAAGTGGATATCACGTCCTGTCTAGAAACAGTAGAAGAGTAGACAAGAGAATGAGATTTTGTTAGACAGCTAAATACCTTTTACACATACTGCACAAGTGAAGAGTGTTAGGAAATGGTACAGGTAATCTTACTAAAAGATTCAGGTTGAGTTTTGAAGTGGTGTGAGAAAATTTCTTAGGCATGTGATAGATGAAACAGACCACTCCCCAAAATCCTTCCATCACCTCTTCAGTCAAGCTAATTTGTGGTCCATAGAGAAACATGAGAAAGTTCTCTCCTTTAGGTGCACTGGGTCAACACTGCTTTGAAAATGGTGAATTCAACCCTTGCAGCTCTCAACCATGCAGTCCAATTTCTATAAAGACAATTAAATGGGCTCGTTTTGTCAGAGGAAGTGAAACCTTACCAGGAACTTTGCATAGAAGGTAATAGGGTGGCAGTATATTTTGTTTTGTGTTGTTTGGGGAGGCCAGGGGATTTCTTCTTTGTTTGTTTGTGGGGATTTTTTTCTGAATTTTGGAATTTTAACAGCAAAATATTATATATATATTTAACAAAAAATATATATAGTATATATATAACAAAGGCTTCCACTACATTGCTTACCTACTGTGAGTACTTGGCAGATGCATATATATAGACTGGAGGAATTATACTTTTTTTGGAAGTATAAGCAATTTTTTCAAATGACTTAGTAAGAGGCATGAAGAATAGGAGAATAAATTGAGCTTGAGAGAAGGAAAAGAAATTATTCATCTTCTGTTTGTGTTTTGCATGAGGAAATAGTGCATGGTTAATATCGGTTTTCAGTGACAGTAGAATAACACTTCCTAATTAGGATTCTGAGAAACTGACACAAAGGAGGTAGATTAGTTTTCTTTTACCACATTTGCATCCAGTGATCAAAAATGCTGGATAGAATTGGTGAATAATGACTCTTGCAGTGGATGATGGCATCTGTAGAGAGCCAAAAGAATGCTGACTGAATATTGCTTTTACAGAAACTCATGTTGTGCAAATTAAAAACTGTAAGGCTGCATGTTGCTATGGATAATTTGTTCAAATGTGGAAGGAAACATTTCCTCTCTGCCTTCCTACCTATTTTCCTTTTCTGAAAATGGGTTATACTAAAATACATCACATTTCTAAAAAGGGACGTAAGAGGGATGTGAAGGAAAGGGTTTGATTCCTGATGTTTGCAGAGCACAAAGGCCTGCATTCTTAGAATCAGGTTTAGTATCAGGTGAGATAACTTGTTTCCTTCAAAACAAAACACAGATATATTGACAGTGGATGTTAATTGTGCTGTTTAAAGTATTTTTGTGTACTATTCCCTTTTATAAAACTGCCGTAATATACTAATAAAAATTTGTGTATTTGGTTCTATTTTAATTTTTAATTTTTTTAAAATTTTTTCTATAGATGAAAAATAATTGGCGTTTTATTTAAATAAAATATAAAAGATTTTTTAACACCTAAAAGAAATCAAATTGGATAATAGATAAAATAATAGTTATTTGGGCCTAAATATGCTTGGATGTGAGAGAGAGAGAGAGAGATACATCCCTTTATAAGGAAGATGGGGGCGGGTAGAGGCATGCATGATTGTTTTTGAAAGCACAGGTGTTGAAAAAATTTAGCTATTAAAAGAATATTAAAGTCAGCAGTTCAGATTAGTAATATTGACTTATCCATCTTCTGAGGGATATTACAAAAGGTGAGAATCTTCCTGGGTGCTCACTATTGGAAGGGTTCTGAACCCAAATGTGGGCTTTTAAAGTAGTTAATTGCATTGGCAAATTAATGATATATTTTGTCAGTGTACAAATGATAATCACATTTCTGCCTTCCTCTCCCTTTGTGTGTTATGATATGTATGGATATTTATTTCAGCTTATTGGCTGGGGGGGGTTCCCCCCTCTGTTTGTCTTGATTTTATACGTGTATCTATCTCCATGGCAACAACTCAACCTGGGTAAATACTGAAGTCACTGAGTATAAAACCAGAAATTTTCTTTGCAGCTTTGACTTTGCTCCATTTAGTTTGGTGATTGGTTTTTTCTGTTTGTGTGTTTTTGTTTGTTTTTAAACCTTCAGGGCTCTTGAAATTTTGTGTATTTCTTAATGCTACATGAAATATTAACACTTAACCTCCTCTTACTCTCATACCACGTTGAGGTCATGAGCAGAATATATGTGAGTTCATACATTTAATTATTTCTGGTAGAGAGGAGGTTTGTCTCTGTGTTTGTATATCTAGAGTAGCTGGTTATTATCTTTCACCTGTGACTCTAAAAAGACACTGCCGGCAGAAAAGGTTCTCTTAGATTCAGATACATTAGTATAATAATTAGCAATTGTAAGTTAGAGTTACTTTTCTCTGATGATTTTGATAGAAAATGTTCAATTGTGTTCATGTTTGTATTTTGTAATTAAGAAAGCAGTGAAATAATATTCCATAAGGCAAAAGTAGGGTTTTTTTTTTTTAACTTTCGATGAATTTGGTTGGGATTACTATATTTAGAGATCCATTGCTTTCAGAATTTTTATTTGAAGGAGTGGTTAGGTGGTGTTACGTTTAAGCAGCAGGTAGACAAGGAAATCTTAGTGATTCTACCCTAAGAAAAATGCTAAGTAATTAGGGGGAAAAGTACGTGTTTTTACTGTTTATGTGGACTGTCATGTGTAAATCCCAGAACTGGTGTCAAAATAATTTAGCAATTGAAAGCAAAGCTATTCCCTGGTCCTTCCTGTATTGAGAAATACCTATCATAGAATCATAGAAGCATTTAGGTTGGAAAAGACATTTAAGGTCATTCAGTCCAGTTATAAACCAGTTTTTCTCTTGAAAGAAAAAAGGACTGGGACAGGTACCTGCCTACTGGTGCAGGAATTAAATAAAAGGAAACAACCTCATAATCCTATGGCTATCAGCTGGATTACTCTACATTAGTGATTTAATGAGGACCGTAAATGTCCTGCAAAAGTCTCTGTGGCTTTTGGAAATGTCTGATCTACTTAAGAAATATTAGATGAAAAAGCAGTCCATTAGTTAGGGAACATAAGAGTCTTCTCTCCACCTGGGAGGGAGAAGCCCATAATACTCTCTCATCCAGTTAAATATCTAGCATAACAGCAAGTTTGGAAGAAATGTCTTGGCATATAGCAAGTAGTTATAACCAAACCCAAAAGGTTTGGGGAGGTAAAGATAGGTTCCTTAAAATCCATTTCAAGGATTTTTGAATGGGAGGTTTAACTAACCTTTGTTTTGAAGTGAGTTTTACTCTCTCAACCCATTTCTAAAAAATCTCCATTGGAAAATTTGCCCTGTCAGAAAAGCAAGTTTTACAAAATAATAGCTAATGACACTTATTTTAGGAGCTGTAGAATATCTATTTGTTTGTAAATTAAATTTTATTTCAAATAAAATTTTATGATTGGTAAATTTTAGTTCTAAACAAAATATTTATCATAGATATGGATTGGCTGTGTATGTGTATTTAGACTTCTGTTTTCAATCTGTGTAACTTTTAATGTCTAAGTAGGTGTTATCTGTCAAGTGTTGAAGCAAGGCTCAGATATAAAAATATCCCTTCTTTCTAAACATAATTTAAAATGTGACATGTGCATGTGTTACATTTGTGTGTGCATATGGATTAACAGTTATAGAAAATATACTAAAATAGCATAGGTTTGATTACATGGAAATGGGTTTGATTAATTACTGCTGTAAATTGTTATGGCACTGCGCCAACTCGGGAGCGCATTGCTCTGCTGGAGTGACAACTGTTGTGGGGAGGAAGCTGCATCTCAGTCTCAAAGCTGATGGCACAGTAGGAGAAATGCTTGGCTGTGGTTGTGTGCTTGCAGGGCTGTTTTTAAAAACAAGCAAACAAACCCAAATAAATAAATGACAACCCCTCATGAACAAATTAGGCCCTCACTGCTAATGCTTACCCCAAAAACCCCATCAAACTGCTGAAGCCAATTGCTGTTCATTGAGAGCACAGTGATCCCAGATCAGAGGGAGTTTCTTTGTGGATTTTTAGGTGTGTCTTCTCAGAACTAAGTACTAAGGAAAAGCAGCAAGTCTGTGATTTGTGTGGAGCATTTGATAGGAATACCTTAGACAAGTGTCTGGTTACTTTCATTTTAAATTAAGTCTCCTTAGAATTTTCAGTGTTTTCAAGAGAAAAAATGCCCAGTAACATTTAGGATATCTGATAGACTAAGGAATGGCTAGTTAGATCTATTAGGTCAAAAGACAGCAGAATGTACTTTTAGTTTTCCGGTCAGCTTTCCTGAGAGCTTTGTTTTGCTTACTATTGAGATGAACAATGGAGGCATCTTCCTAGAAAAAATAGTTCATTGGGGTTTTTTGGATGTCATTAATGTCCAGAAAAAGATTTGTTTTGGAAGAACTGTGGGTGTTTTAGGTAGCTTGTATACTTTGGAATTGACTAACCTTTACATTAAAGTACAGTATGGAAATAATTTTTCTTGAAACACAGTAGTGAGGCTTATTTAGTCCACTTCTGTTTTCCAGTACAATTGTGCAGTTCTGCTGAAACCAATGCAATAAAAATCAGTGTGGCTTTCTTGTATCACAATGTGAGGTGTTGCTCCTTTTCTGATCCTTGATAAAAGAAATGTTTTACATGTGTGTGTGTGTTTTCTTAAAATACTTCTATCATTTTGGGGTCACAGACATTCCTGAGTCAGGGTCAGAGCTCTGTTTTCTTCTACTTGTCTTGTAGCTATGGAGTATGGATTAATGGCAGGTGTTCAATCTAGGTTTAGATATATTGGATAAAGACAAACTGGATTTTACACTTCTAACTGCCTTTTAATAAATTGCATATTAAGCTAATGTTTTTAATTTTAATCAAGTCATAACTTCTGAACTAATTTTGTCTCTGGCTGGCGGCATATTTAATGTCAAAGAGAAATTAACAATAAGTGCCATCAAAGTTCCAATTGAAGAAATGTTTGAAATGTGTTGATAGATTTTTACATATTCATTTAAACATAATAAAAGTAAAACAGTCTTCCTAAAAGTGGCATCTGAGTTGGTGTAGGATCTAATTAGTTTATGACAGTAATCTGAATTAACTCTAGTCCGCTAGAAAAAATGGCAAGTAGTGAACAATTTTCAAGCATTGATTCCACCTAGTGGTAAAAAAATATTATTACTGGTTTACATAATACATATTCAGAATAGCATGAAGTTCCTGTTATATATAAAGAGGAATTAAACTTTTTTGTATCATGATCTACACATGTGCAGTAGTGCAAAAGGTGTTCAGAGTAAGCACCTAGAATCTGAACACTTCACTGATTGACACTGATAGGGATGGTTTAGATAATGTTTCAAACATATTTACTCTATCAAATTTTTTTAAAAATTTGCACAACCGAGTAATGGGAGAGTAATGGGGACTTTGTACAGGTTTTAAAAAGTCCTTTTTACGTATGTATACATATCAGAAACAGACTTTTATGGTTTGGGTTTTTTTAGAGATTTTTTTTTTCTTAAATAAATGTGTCCTTGGAATAGAAGTTTGAATTCAGGTAACATGAAGGGTGTGGATGTGGGTTGGGAATTTCTGGCACAATCATCAATGAGATTTTGCAATGAACCATGGTGAAGAGGTAGACTTGAGGAACACTCACCTGGCAAAATGTTGACTTGGCTGAGTTTCCAGAACTGTTTCAGAATGGATCTGCAGAGTTCATCCTGTGGGCACAGGGAGAGGCTGATGTGTGCTGGGGAGGGGCTGAAGGTGGGCAGGGCTCCTGCTTCTGGAGGTGATACCAGCGTGTGCCAGGCAGTAATGACTACAGCTTTGTGCAATGCAATCTGGCAAGAGCAGATGATGCAAACTCCCTTCCTCTGTAAAATATTGCCCAACTTCTCTTTAGCAACTGAAAAACTTGACCCCTTCCAATTATATGAAACCATTTTATCCTCAGCTGATGTAGGCTCAATATAAAAATGGTGTTTATCCTTGTAACATCTGTATGTGACAATTAACATGTAAGACAGTAACACAGTTGATTCTGACTGATATACATAGACTTTTTTTTTTTTTCCTTTTCATTTATAGGTACTTGTTTCACAGTGGCAATCCAGAGCATCCAGGAGACATACTTCTAAACACGACTGTAGAAGTTTTGCCTTTTCAGGTATGAATTTTTTTTTGTATCTTCTTCATTACAGGATAAAAGCCAAGTCTTTTTTGTTGTTTTTAACAGGGTGAGGAGACATAAATGCTTCTTGTAATGGTATGAATTTGATGTTCTGATGTTCTCACACTTTTCCTTCTTTTAATTGGATGTGTTCACAGAAGACTATTGTAACTATTCAGATGTTCATTCAGGGTGCAATCTGCTACAAGTGCTGTTGGTAATTTTGATGTGAACAAGATAATTTTCTTCCAGTTCATTGTTTTTATTTAAAACAAAAGAATAAACAGTCTTCCCTCTCCTATGTGTTTTGGGAAATGGGAAACCTGTCAATCTGCTATTTGACTTATTTAAAAAGTCTTAGTTCAGGGATTGATATGCATTCAAACCCACTAGATACCGAAATATATAGATTCTTAAACAGAATGTGTACCTTTCTCCCAATTTCTCATTTTTCCCCCATAAATCAGCCAGTTTTACCACAGGAGAGTACTACACTATCTAAAGTATATTCTTATTTGAAGTCAGATGGTATAGGTTCTTTTTCTTCCACTAGGTATTACAGGTATATTACAAAATTACTAGGTAATTTTGTAATAAAAATACAAAAGACTGCGAGGATTAAGATATTACTTCAGACAAGTATATTTTATTTAGTATTAAAATGGCAAAGTATCTCTATTGTCCCCCATATACCTGGTGTAGGAATCTTGAAATCTATGCTGAAATTGCCATATATTGAATCTTTTTTTTTTTAACTTTCTTTTTATCTATTTTTTAAAGTAAGTAATCGTGGAGGAGTTCACATCTCCATTTTCCCAGTCTGCCTTCCTTGGAGCAGGCAAAAATAGGAAATTCTTACTATTCACATCCTTAAAAAGAAAATTGTTTGTTTGATTCTAATTATACAACATAACATGTGGGATATTGTATCATAAGATCTGAGGAGTTTGTTTGGAGATACATTCAACCACACAAACAGCAGGAGCCCTCGCTTCATCTAAGTCCAAGATGCAAGAATGGACAAGATAACGAGCAAAAAATGTGCATTGGGCATCTCTTTTCTGGCTTTACTTGGCTGTGGAATATCTCTCACTGGAGCATCCCTTAAGGAAGTAGTGCTACAGAGGTTCTATTGCTATTGATACAATTTGTGGAACAGATAAACAGGAAATTCTGCATCTGGCCTCTTTCTAAGCTACTGGTGTCAGCAGAAAATATTTTTGGTAAAATATTGTTGTCTGAGGACAGCAGCTCCTGAGGGCCCTGTTTCTCCACCCTGGACTTCAGTAGAGCTAGAAACTCATTCTAGTGTTTTAACTCTGATCTTCCTTAAGTAGATTTCAGAAAACCAGAAAACAACCCTTAGAAACCAGAGTACTGCCAGACTGGATTTGTCTGGGATTCAAGCAGCATACTAAAAAATCTCAAGACAACTTATGACAAAAACCTGCCCCAAACAACAACAACAACAAAGAAAACCAAAACACCTGCCCCCCAAATAAATAACCAAAAACATTCCCACCACTTTTTTAGCCTTAGTTCAAAATCAGAATTTAAAAAAAACAAAACAAACAAAAAAACAAACCAAAAAAAAAAAAGCTGATCAATTTAATTTCCATTTTGCCAAGCATTTTAAATTAATTCCTGGGAAATTCTTAGAGTGGGTCTTTCAGTATTGAATCATGGTTGTATTTTTCAAGCTCTTTTTCAAGCTCTGGTCTACAATTTTTTTGGTGCTTATTAAAAAAACTTACAGATCCCCATCCATATAGTGAGGCAGTGATAATTGCAGCGCTTCTCTTGCTGCTCTGATGGCTTTCCATCTCACCCAAAGTCTTAGATTAAAAAGTAAGCTGTAAGTTTTCATTTGTCCAAGAGAGAAAGCTCTTGTTAAGCCATAGAAAAAGAAGCCAGATCCTGCCTTTGCTTGTCTCCCAATGTGTATGCCAGTATGTGCTAAGTATTCTGTTCATATGGCAATTACCATGCAAGTTTCATGGGGCACTTACAGAACTTGATTTTTCTCCTATGAAGCCAGGTATTGTTCAGTTCTGGAACACTGCTGTTCTTTTTTTTTTT
>VXBI01005676.1:998657-1020552 GCA_013397375.1 Toxostoma redivivum | reverse complement strand
TTTTTTTTTTTTTGTGTTGGCTTGTCTAAGGCTATAAATAACTATATTCCAGGCTTGTTCTTAATTATTTGGAAAAAAAGGATGCTGAATATGTAAGAAGAGTGCACAC
The DNA here is from genome assembly GCA_013397375.1 of Toxostoma redivivum. Lineage (NCBI taxonomy): Eukaryota > Metazoa > Chordata > Aves > Passeriformes > Mimidae > Toxostoma > Toxostoma redivivum. The sequence goes on along the minus strand of VXBI01005676.1, from coordinate 1,020,443 downwards.
AGGTTTGTCTTTCTCTGGCAAAATCATATGTCAAAATAAATTATTTCTTTTATGCTTTGTTGTTCTAGAGTGAAGAACTGGTATTAAGCAAAGAAACCAAAGACAAACGCTTAGAGGATGGTTACTTCAGGATAGGTATGCAACAGTAGAAAAAAATGTGTATTCTTACTATTACAACTCTTAAAGACATCTTTATTAAAACCAAAACAAACCTAAACCTTAGTTTTTATCATTCATTTTTGAGTACGTGACCCCGTAGGCTTTACTTAATATTGTGTCCACTAATTCTTTTCAGAGACTGATGTACTGAACAGAGACTCTTGTGACTTAGTGGTAGTAAAGCTACATCCAACTTTTCTGCTGGGATTGATCACCTAGATTATAATAGAGGCATTTCCAGATTTTTTAAGATCACCTTCTCTGTCCTGTGACTGCACAAGTGCCTTTGTGTGAGTTGTCTGCTTGACCTGGATTTGAACCCACCCGACAGACAATCAGCTGTCTCTCACAGCATAAGATTGGCATTTCAACAGCCAAGTGGCTGTTGGGGAAGGTGCCTGGATATATGTCAAGGAAGAGAAATTTTATACATGGATTTTAATTAGTTGCTGGACATAGTTTGGGCAATCCTATTATAATGGAAGCACATTTTTTTGTCGCAATAAATTACAGTTGTCTATATAGTTTAACTGTAAAGTCTAACTGGGCTTTTGAATTGAATTCTTACTCATCCTAAAGTAATTGAAGATGCTTTAAATAGCAATATGTTATGCATTAATGATATCCCTTGTACTTAATCCTATTTGAAAACACATAAGCCAAAGGCATCATATTAGTTCTGTGATATTAAATGAGTACCTGTGCCAAAATCTTCACAGAGTTCGAGGTGTTAATGCCTTTAGACAGTTTCAAAGCTTTTTTCCCTTGTATGTAATCCTGTTCAGATTGGTGTGTGCTGATGATATGCCCCATATTGTTTGCTGCTGTCAAAAAATCACTCACTGCCTTTTATTTCAGGAATGATACTGGTTTCACTGTGATTCTGTCACAATGATACTGTGAATTGTGATACTGCAGATACATTTTCTGGAATTTGTACTTCAGCTTGTTGAACAGGACTTAATTGAGTATGTGCTTTTGCAGGGAAGTTTGAAAATGGTGTAGCTGAAGGAACAGTTGACCCCAACTTAAATCCTATTTCATCATTCCGGCTTTCAGTGATACAAAATTCAGCTGTTTGGGCAATTCTGAATGAGGTAAGAGGTGGTAGAACATTTTAAAACATAACCGGTGAATGGGAGATGTCTTCATTCTGTTTTGAAGCTCAGACTTTTGGCTAACTCTAAAAATAGTTATCTCTTATTATTGAGAAATGTAATACACTAAACCATGACTTGTTTTTTTCTGATTCTCTATTTCAGATTCATATTAAAAAGATTACAAACTGATCATGAAAATCTCCTTTAGAGGAAAAAGAAAGAATTCCTGAAAATTCTTCCTATAAAATCTGACATCCTTAGCAAGTCACAAATTGAAAATACTGAGCATGCACCTTATTCCAAATGTCATTCTTTTTCACTTGAACTCTACCTCTTGTGAAATCTACTGTAGATGAGAAGATTGTATTTACCCCTTCTTATCTGATCCATCCAGAAACTGATGCTCCTCACTGATAACGTTCATCTGAGGCCCAAGTTGTCCTCCACTGTAATGTGACTTGACCATCTTATGGTTGCAGAACCCTGCTACGCTTAACCTGTACTATTTTGATAGTATAGTAATATAGAGTTGTACATATTGTTACATTCCTTGAAGAAAAAAAAATATAATTATTGTTAAATAAGTTTTATGAAGGGGGTACTTTCGGAGTTCCATTTATTTTCTATAACAAGAACCCTCTTTTATAGACTGTCAGGGATATATATTAAAAATGCTAGGGATATTTAATTTATTAAAATAATTTGAAAAGTACATATTTTTATGCAGTAAAATTTTAAATTGATATAGTTTTTTTATGAATTCTCTAGTTTAAGTTATCTTTCTACATTTTTCTTTGGAGATGCAAACATAAATTAATACCATATTTCAAATATACTGCCATGTTTAAAAAAACAAGATTAAGTTTCTAAATTATGTAGTTTTATACACAGAATCTGAATGATGTTCAGAGGCATAAAAAGAGTTCTGAAGAGCATTATTCTTTGGGGCTATGAAATTCCACTATGTACAGTTTGTAGCCACAAACATAAAAAGCATGTTGAAATGTCTTGTTTCTTATTATGTACTAAATCTGCAGTGATTTTAGATTGAATCCATTGCATTTTAGAAGAATTTTTTTTTATTCCAAACCAGTTCTTTCTAAAAATATTTGTAAACATTTCCTAGGCTGAACAAATTCATTTTCTGTACTGAAGAAAATCATTCTCCAGCTTTGCTTTGGAGAGAGGTTACCTTTTATCAAAAGAATGAACAGTAGATAAATTTGATTTACAGAGGTCTCCTTTTAAAAAGTTCTGTTATTGCAGTGTTTATTTTGGATAAGTTAGTGAGTAGTTACAGTTTCTTTTCTTCCTTTGTTTAAGAACAAGGTCTTAGTTTGTCTCCTTTATGGATCAGTATGGTAACTCGCACTAACTTTATAGTAGGAACTGAATTTGGCCTCAAGTTAGTACCCTGCCTTTTCATTTCAAGGGAAATAACAGTGATCTTAAATGAATCAGAAATCTGGTCAGGAACAGAACGTGGTCTGGATTACAATCAGTGTGGAACTGTTGCAGTACTAATGCCGCTGCTTTTCTTAAGAGTCCTGCTGCTTAGGTGCTTATGTGTAAGGACTCAGGCATGGAAAAAATTCAGTTAGTCAGAAATGGCCAGGAGGGAGGCAGGAATTCCTCCCTTTAATAGGAGTGAAGTGCCTGATTGACATTGGAGGGAGGCATCCATGCTGGCTTTGGGTATTGTCAGTTGTGCTGTGAACCAGCCTCCTGGAACTGATATCTCAAAAGCTGGCCAGCTTTCCCTGTGGAAAAAACCACACTCTGCTACCCCCAACACAGAATCACAGAATCACTTAAGTTGGAAATTACTTTTATTGTCTTTGTGATCAGGGACAAATGCACAAAACCTGTTGCAGGTTCCCTGATCTAGAGCAGGAGTCTTGAACTAGTACTTCCCATTAACGTTTGGCTGATAGATTTGGCCTCTCTTGCATGATATGTTTATAAGGAGCGGGAGCCTAAGCCTGTCTCTCCATCACCACCCTCACTGCTGGGTTATAGTGTCAACCTGTCTTCTCTTCTGCCTTGTTGGAGAATTGTGCCATAGCTTTGACAATTCATCAATATTCGAGTTGAAGAACTACTTCTACAGACTGTAGTCATTTTGGTTTAGCTATGTTGTCTGGGGACACAGGGAAGACAAGATTTGTACACAGAGAATAAGACCTTCTGTTTAGACTGACTGGTGTAAGTTCAAGAAAATTTAGATACCAAGCAGACCTTGTTTACTTTTTCTGATTGCATCAGATGCTGTAAATAAAATGTTACTTGGAAAGTTTGTGTTGCCCATAGACATTGAGGGCATAAGCTAATCACTGTCACATAAATGAAGATTATTCTTGAATTTAGGAATGTGGGTGACTGGGCTCTGAATCCTGTGTGACTCTGGCTTATTGTGGTGCTACAGCCCTGTTTGTTTCCTGTACAATGCCCTGCCATCAAATTACCAATGCAATGGTTTATTATCACACATCAGCCAGCAAAGGTCTGAGAAAGTATTTAGGTTCTCTTCTAAGCTGTGTCTGTAAATGAATGATGCAAGTTATTTAAACTAGGGTTATTTATTACAATACAGACTGCAGAAATACATTAGATACTGCAGTTTCTTATTATAACTAGTTTTGCTGACAGTGACCTTTTCCATTTTTCCATGAGTCCAGAAATTTACTGGTACCATTTAAGCAAGAAAGCTGTGTGCTTATTATCAAGGCATCACTGTTCCCAACGTTTCACAGTAGTTAAGGTGAACCACTTCTAACATATTTAAATACATAGAACCCGTACCACACTGATTGCAAGACTGGTTAGTAGTATATTTAGTTTTCAAAAATGTTGAGAAGAAATTTATGCCAGACAACAAATTAAACTAGTGCGTGGTAAAATGTGGGTTGTTTTCTAAAGATTGATGCATTTTTATTACATTGTAGTAGCAGGAGTTGAAAATACTCTGGCCTGCTTCAATACTTTCACTGTTCCTGAGCTTATAGGCTCTCTAGATAAATGTGCCACATTAATACAAATTATATTTCCACATTAATACAAACTATATTTCATAGATGCAGGTAAATTCAGAGCTGGTGTAATCAGGTGGATTATTTCTGCAGACAGCTATTTTGGGCTTTACACCTTTAAATTCCAATCCAAGTCAGGCTAAAGTGGTGCACCAGTGGGCCGGTGTCTCCTGCATGTCTCCATTGTAAGGAGGGACAGTGTTACCATAAGAGACCTTAAACAGCATCTTAAACCTATTACCTGTTTTGAGGGAGTTTTTCCCTACATGTATTCAATTTCAAGTAATTTTTGTTGTGACCTTAAAAATCCCCTTGAGGCTGCTGAATCTTAAGAGTTATCCAATAATGGAAAGTGTTTAAAAAGAGCCTGCACTATCCTATGCTCCTGTTAGCTCCTTCTGATGACGTTAAAGCTTCAGAAAAGCAAATTTTTGTGAAACCAAAGGCATAGCCAGAATTCATTATCTGGGCAAATGATCTTATACTGGATGCCAAACAGACTGGCTGATGTGAACATTTGCTCTTCTAGCTGATCCAGGATTGCTTGGGACCAAGGAAACACAAGACTGTCAGTTATAATCTTGATTTGTTCATTCAGTGGGTCATCCTACTGAAAACTTTGTAAATAATGTGAACAGGATGTGATAATAAGAGTGTTTCTAAAGCACTGTATAAGGCTTTGAGCTTTTGCAGGCATCTCAATCGTGTGTTTTCACTGATGGAAAAAATTCCTATGGATATATTCCTTTTTTCTGTACTTAAAGATGGCTTAGAAAAATTCAGATAAATCTGATTCATGGACCAAGAAAAGACTGGAGTCTTCTGTTGTATCACTGCTTGTCTAGCTGTTTCAAAGCAGTTTTTAAATACCTTGAGTCAGTTTAGAGCAAAGCAATTTATATTTTGCCTGTGTGAAACACTCTTCCTTGAATCAGCTGAAGTGTGATTAGTCTTTGGAAAAATTTGGAAACTGTTTACCAGTTTCTTTTTTTTTTTCCCCCCAGATATATTATCATTTCAGTAATCTCTGTATTTTGTTTGAAGTACTCGTTTCAGATGAAGTAGCATAGTAACTTGTCATTTGCCTTCAATTTGGAAAGTATTATTTTAGTCTTGGGGGGAAAATAAAAATTAAATCTTCTCAAACCTTGCTTCCCTAAAATATATGAACTCAAGGTTCTACCTTTCTTCTTACTAGGAAGGATGTATTCTGAAAAAGCTAGAACAAGTAACTCTAGCTAGAAAGGGGGAAAAAAAAGTCTTTGTGTTTTTAAATCATCTTTACAATCACCAGCATAAGGCTGAAAAGCTATTAAACTGGTGTTTTCAGGCTAGCATTGATTGCTGATGTAAAACACACAGCCCATGGAGACCTGGTCATTAAGTCCTTGAGTGTCACCTTTCTGACCTTAGTGGTCTCTAAAGAGTTTTGCTAAGTTCTGCTGTAAAGAGTGAACTGCTGAAAGTTAAAATAGTTTAATTTTGATAATAACAAAACCTTCTTTCAAGGGGAAAAACGTTGATATCTCTAAAGGGAAGGTACACAGGCCCCGAGTCCTTCAACGGTATCGCACTACAGGGCACTAAATAAGAAGTGTTTTTACTGTTGAACTGAAGTGGATGATCAGTGAGTGATGCTAGGATTCCTGTATAGTTAGGCTGCAGCTGCCTGCAGGACGGGAGGTCATGCTGTTAGCCAGGGAGGGAGCAGATCCTGACTGGAATCCTTCACCTTCCATGGATCAGCAGTTCACTGCTTTCCTTGTTTAAAGGAGAACGTTGCTCAGCATCTGCTGAGAGGGAAACATGAATCTCTTCAAGCCTTAACAGTGGCTGAAACACACAGTACTGTAAGATGCACTGCCAGCATATTTGGTATTTTAAGATAAATTATAGTTTTTCCTTAGAGATCAAATTCTAGTATTGAAATTGTCTTACTATAACCGGTTTACTCTCGTGTTGTTTTGGAAACTGAATCCTAGTGCTCATGTTTCATGCTGAACACTGCATTGGAAAGCTGTCATCTTCACTTTCCATAAGGTATTGTTTGTGATGGTCAGTTTCTACTTCTGCCTTGTGGACGCCACAGCTGCAGGCATTGCCATGAGCCCACCCTTGTAGCCAAACCAACTTGTACTTTCCTTCCATATTCATTGACCTGCCACTCAGAATGGTGGATGTAGTAATACCCACTGGACTGCTAGAGACTGGGTTAAAAAACTTGCTGCTATCTTTGGAAACCTGGTATGGGTCATGTTAATTGTGCCTTTCATCACTGTTTCTTCTGTGTGCCAGAGCTGTCCATGTATATTTGAAGTAGTCACTGAAGTAAATCTGTTCTCACAATCTTTCATACAAGGAGAGGACAGATCTGTATCTAGAGACAGTTGTTGTTTTACCATCGCAACACTATTAAGATCTGTACTTTCACACAGTCCCAAGGCAAGGTATTCCAATATTACTCTTCAAGAAAACTGCTTTTTGGTGTCACTTAAACCCCTCATAATGTAGAGCTTATGCCAGTATGTGCAAAGTATCTGCAGTAAGAGTTATGCTACATAGATTTGTTGCCGTTAAATTTAAGCTACAGAAATGTACAAGTAACTTGTTTTTAGGAATGTACTGCGAAAGTATTTGAACAAAATTGCTAACATGTTTACTGTTGTAAATATTTTAATAAAAAAAGGACACTTCAAACTTTTTTACACAATTATCTACAATAAAGAGAAATTTACAACCATTTACAAAATGTTCTTAATTTTTTCTTTACTGTCAAAATGGCTATGGTAGAAACAAAAACATCAGATACATGAAGTCCTGGTTTTATTTCACTCTGTATTTATAAAAGGAACAAAGCATCTTGGTGAAGTTCCATCCACATGCTAATGAGATCAAATAGAGCATGATGAGAAGTGCAAATGGATACAAAAGAATAGCTGTGTTCTTCAAAAAAGGCAATGCTGAAACAGAAGCAATATTGAAGCAAGTATAAAGTAGTGCTCTTTAAAAAAGGTGCTTTATGTAGAGTAGCCTTAGGGCAAGGCAGCAATAAAAAATAATTCTGCTCTGCTGTCCTCCTCAGACATCTCTGCCCTACCAGCCCTACAATTACCTCAAAATGCCTCAGGGAACTGTTTTACCTAAAACTATGGTCTTAAACTCATTATAGAATTTTTATCTAATGCAAACATCTTCACGTGGATTTACAGAGGAACAAAAAAACCAAGTCGTGCTACAGATCTAATACAAGAAGGGAATTTGATGACGTGGAGAATATAAATTCTTTGGTTAAGATGTCCATCCAGCAAAAAATGGATTGGTACATTTCTATCAATCAAACTTCATTTACCACCAAGAAAGCATTACTTCAACATGCAGCTGAGCCTCTGCTTTACAAATAACAGGCTAAGATCAAATTAACAGGCTGAAAACATGCTCTTCTTTTTAGTCAAATAAATACAAAAGAAGTTGATGTTACTCACCACTGTATCCTAGGAATGTCACATAGACGTAATAGCCGATTGCAATCAGCCATAATGTATTCCCAACAAAATACCCAATGACAGAATCAGATATGATGACATCTGCAAGAGATAACTGCTCTCAGCTGTTTTGACAGTGCACCATTTTGAAGCAGAGAGCTCAAAGTATTCTACTTACAGTTGATGAAGAACAGCTGGATAAAATGCAGGATGACTAGAAGAGGGTAGAAAGCATTGAGATGTACATCAAAGGCATATCCCCACTCCACATCATAATCTCTGTTCTGCTGTTTCACTAAATACTTATTTGAAATGAACCTACAGTAAAAGATATTTGAGACTCTTGTTAATACGAATCTGTAAAGCTGACTCACAATACACAGGTTTGATGTAAGGTTTGAAGTCATATGTGATCCCAACTCTCCACCACAAAGTTTCTGCTAGCTGGGAATAAAAACATGCAAGAATCACGCAGACCAGACTATTGTTAAAATGCTTTTGTTAAAACTATCATCACATCCCTTGCATGCTACAGGCAGCTGAAATACCCTGTCGGTAATACAGAAACAAAACTTCTTTATAAAGAAGAGATCAGTGCTACAATTTATCAGTGCAGTCACGAGCTGCCACTTCTCTCTGTACACACAGGGAGATTACTTCAGTGAAGTGCTAGTACAGGATCAGCACATCTCACACAGAGATGGTTTCTTTCATCTCTGCAGAACTGATGCACTGCTAGGACAGGAGGAGGACAGGAGAGTGCTCATAACATGTGCCTATTATTACTGAAAAGATGTGCAAATGCTATGTGCACTGTCTAGTAGTACAGGCTACTGAATGAGCCTCAAGGCTCTTTCCTTCAGCTTAAGTTTTGCTGATATCAAAATATTTATTTAATATTTATCATTTAGAAGAGGAACAAGAAGTCAATACATACTCAGAAATAAGAGACCAGAGTTTTCATAGAAGCTTCCTCTGAACTACTCTTTGTGCTAAGGGTGGGGTTGCAAAGAGGCAGAGCCTGGGTGCAAGGTGAGGAGAGGTAAGGCAAGAGGGAGTTTAGACTCATTAGGAATGGGGGGAGCTTTTAGGAAAAAAAGTGAGCCTGCACTGGAAGAAAGGGCTTGAACTAAACTGGAGCCAGGTGACTGGTATTGAGGCCTGCAGGAAGTTGACTAAAAGAGGAAAACCAGCAGATGCTTAAGTTGGCTTGGCTTAGGAGACTGCATCCTGGACCACAAATTGCTGGAGGATGGGGGCAGGGAGCATTATTATAAGCTCTTCCCCAAGCCATTTATGGGTTGCTGTGCCAGGCAGGAGCATAGGTCAGGTGGACCTTTCATCCATCCGCTATGTTTCTTTTATGTACCTCAATCTCAATTTTGCAATTACAAGCAGGAGTTCCAGAAGCCACTGTCAGGATTTAGCCCTATGCCAATCATCATCACTTTAACATGCTAAAGTTCCATCCCTAAGATGCTCCATCCCTAAGAACTCTTAAATGCCCTTGCTTTCTTAAGTTCCTTATAAAATGAAAATTCTTTCTTTGGTGCCCTCCCCTTGCTGCAGCACAGAAACACTGGCTTCCCATCATTTCATGGTTCCCTCACTGCTGTAGGACACTTCTATGGCGCTGATGAGGCCTGGACTGTAAAATTACCTGCTCCTGCCTCTCTGCTTCTGCAAGTCTCTGCACAGTAGAGGATAAAACTGGCAACACCTACCAACAAAGCAAAAAAGATGCCAAGCACAAGACAGAACAGATGTGGCTGTAGTGGCACTAGCTAAAATCTTCAGCAAAAAGCACAGGCCAAGTGTATATTACCCTGCTTAAACAGAATTATCCTCAGGCTTATGCTACTTGAATTTTTCATTCATTATTTTGACAGAACAGCTTTTTCTTTCTTTAATCACCTTTTTTTTTATTTATTTGGCTGAACATTTATTACTGCTGAACTTCAACCAGCTCAAGAAGAAAGAAAAAAAGCTGGAATGTTCATCATAATACAGATCTTCTGAACATTTAAGTTTGTAGGAAAGAGTAAAAAATGTGCAAGATTTGTGCAATGAAATGTGCAATGTGAAAGAGATGTATTCTTTTTTTAAGGTATCATTTTGAAACAATTACTACAACAGCATAAGACCTAAAGTCAATACTTGAGTGTAAATTTACCCCAAACAAAGAGCCAAGTGTCTCAGAGACAGCAGAGGACTCTCTGTGTCTGAACAGCAGTACTGAGCTCAGCTTCAGAAATCAATACTTACCACATCAGAGTCGCAATCAGGAGCCCAACGCCTACACAGTCTATGAATACAACCCAAAGTAGCAGTTTTATTGTTTCAAAAAACCCCATGTCCAACACAAATCCAAATCCTACAGTAGACACTGAAAGCAAAGAAAGATCATTAAAGTCAGCTGTGGAAACGAAAGCATGAGATCTTAAACTGATGGGGGTTTTTTAAGTATCCTGTTATGAAATCCCCAGTTTCCTTTTTATCCTCCCCTGAGATTTTCAGTCCAACAGCTCAGTTTTTTTCCAGCAAAAACTAGGTATAATGCAATTTATTCATAATATAAACACTCATCTGTACTTGGGTGTAATTGTAATGCTCCACTCAAACTATTTTTGAAAAAATTCAGACAATGCTACAATAGAACATTCTTTTATAAAAGCTCCTTGTTAACTCAAACAACATGTGTAATTCTATTTCAGTTAAAAGTTTTTCTATTATGAACAGCAATACACTATTTAATACAAGGCAACTGACACGATACTGAATTTGCAGTTCAGTCATTTATATTAGCCACTTTTTTATAGCTTAATTCTACAGTATACAGAATCTCACCAGGATCTTTACGGGAAAAACAGTGTTTTATCCATAATATTCAGGTAAAACAAATATTCAGTATTTTTTAACAAAAACGTTGCCACGTGGCATAGGGTTTTCGTACTGTCTGTAAAGTTACAGTGAACTATGCAATTAAAAATGCAACAGAAAATGAGTTGCAACGGAGAGGTAAATTCAAGACTACAGAGTATTACTTAAGCCTACTCCAATTTCTACTTCCCACCTTAACTTCAAAAAGGCTGGGCCTTTTTCTTCTGTTCTACTTTGATTAAAAATCATCCATACAGATTGCTCCTTTTTTGTGTGGTACTAAATGGAAAATAAACGTTTATCTATAAAATTTCCCCCCTTTTCTTCATGCTGTCTGCTTTCCCGCACTCACCACAGAGCCAAATACTGAGCAGCACTAGGAAAGCAGGATCATCTCTTGCCCATTGGTCCTTTGTCTGTTTTCTGTAGTGAAAGTTCCTGTAAACCCTCTGTGGTGAAGTGAACAGGTAAAGCATCTGCCAAAGCGCAAACTCGAAGTCCATCTGTCGGAAGTGGAAGAGCCTCCGGAGGTACTTGTAGCGTTTGGCTCCGGCCGTGTGCCTCGCAGCATCCCTGGGGCTCAGCACACCATTGCCATGGCTCCCAGAATTAACCAACGTGGTTGGCAGCATCTTGCTAAAGAAAGGATTTCAAAAGATGTATTTGATTTTGCACACAAATATGGGGTACAAATAAAATAATGTGATGCAGGCCACGGCTGCAGTGACAAAAACAGAGCACAAGCATAAACAATGACATTTGTTGGAGCAAGTCCAGAGGAGGCCATGGAGCTGGTAAGAGGGCTGGAGAACCTCCCTTATGAAGAAAGGGCAAGAAAGTCGGGGCAGTTCAGCCTGAAGAAGAGAAGGTTGTGTGGAGACCTCCTAGAACCTCCCAATATCTAAAGGGGGAAAACAGAGAAGCTGGGACATTTCATCAGGAACTGCAGTGACACGGCAAGGAGTAACAAGCTGAAACAGGGGAAGTTTAGTTTAGATACAAGGAAGAAATTCTTTACTGTGGGGGAGGCGGGGTGAGGCACTTGCACAAGCTGCCCAGGGTGGTTGTGGACGCCCCAACCCTAGCAACGTTCAAGCCCGGCTGGATGGGGCTTAGAACAACCTGGTATAGGGGGAGGTATCCCTGCCCGCGGCGGGGCGGTTGGAACCAGATGATCTTTTAGGTTTCTTCCAGCCCTTAACTGCGTACGATCCCATGACTTAGGAGCGGCCCGGCCGCCGCTGCTGACAAACACCCGCCCCCCGCTCAGCAGGGCCGCGCTCAGCTCCGGGCCGGGCAGCGCCGCAGCCCCGAGCCCCGCCCGCACTGAGGGTCTCACCTGCTGCCCCGGCCCGCGGCGCGACCCCCGCCCCGCCCGGCACCGCCACCGCCAGCACGGCCGCCTCCCGCAGCCTTAGGCACCGTCCGTGGCGCAGGCGCTCGGGATCCTCCGCGGCGCCGCCCCGTCCCTTCCTGCCCCCGCCGGAAGCGGCCGCAGCGCCCGGTATGGCGGCGGCGGGCGGCAGCAGCTGCAAGGCGGGCGGCAGCGGGGCGTAGCGCCGGGCTCGCAGCCATGCCCAAGTACTACGAGGACAAGGAGGAGGACGGGCGCGCCTGCAGCGGCGTGAGGGAGGACCTGCGGCACTGCCTGCTGGAGAGCCCCTGCGTCCTGCAGGTGAGCGCGGCTGTCCTTCGGGGCTGGCGACACGCAGGTCGCCTTTTTACGGCCTCTTACCTCTTGTTTGCAGTAGTTTAGGGAATTGCAGTTCCAGAGGAGAGCGCAGGTCGTCGTACCGAAGCGAAATCCCTAGTGAACTTCTCTGAAGTTGGAAGTAAATGATCCTCAAAGGCCCCTTCCAGCCCAAATTACTCAGTTGGCCAGAGCGTGGTGCTAATAACGCCAGTCTTGGGTCCGATCCCTATATTGGCCTTCTCTTAAGGGTTGGATTCGATAATCCTTGTGAGTGCTTTCCAACTCAGAATATTCGGTGATTCTGTTCTATGATTCTGTGAAGTGTTTTGATGTCTCTTTGACGAGCTGCAGAAATCAAATTTTTAATCTTTTCTTTTTTCATCTACTAGGAAAACAAAAGCCCTAAACAATGCTTGCGGGAAGGGCACTGTAGGAGTTTGCAAGTGACATTCTTTGCATGCAAAAGATCAATGGTAAGTGTGCTGTGTCTTCTGCCTCTGTCCTTTTCTCCTATTTTTTAAGAAAAACACGTTATTTCAGTAAAGTGGGTGTCATTAAGCAGAACAGCTCTTGCCTTTGAATCCTGATTAAACTATGAGTGTTGTACTCAGTTCTCATGAAGAAGAAGCTGTAGAGTAGGAAAAATTGGAAAAACACACCTTTAAATTGGATTAGGCTTAGAATATCACAGGTAAGTGAAGTAGGTATATTTTCACTATTGTTTTTAGTAAAGTTTTGGGTTAAAAAATATTAATAGATCGGGTAATTCTAATATAAAATATCAACAAGTTATCTTTTGCCTGTAAGGTCTTTGAGAAACTTCTCTATTGATAATATTTAAATGAAGTGAGTCTTTCACTGTTGAAGCAGACTCTTGCATTGAATTCACGTTGAGTCATTAATTTTCTTGGAGTACTAGAAGTCATGATGAATAGCAGTTTGATTTTTTTTATAAAATGAACTATCCCATATGGAAATGACAAGTCATTTTTTTAAAATGTAATTAGATAAAGTTTTCCTTATTTTGTTAGGAATTCCTTGTGCAGAATTATTTTGCTTATGTTTCCATAACATTTAAAACATATTTAAGATGTGGTAAATATGGTATTAAAACTTTCCAAACATGAGAAGTGCAGGGCTCATTTTTATTTTTTTTCTGCTGAAGAGTGTACAGCTAAAATGGTACTTTAAATTTCTCTTCCATTTTGTATTAGGCATAGCAGCTTTTTGTATCTCTTTTATATGAACCATATTAATCTGTAAAGTGAAAAATTATTATTTCTCTGTATGGGAAGACGTTATATGTTGAAAGTGTGAAATAGATATATAAAGCTACAGTAGCAACATATGTATCTCCAGGTGATATGCCTGTATTTTGCTGTCTGTGGATTGTTAAGGGAGCCTGATGAAACTAGGTTTCTAGCTAAATGCCTCGAGTCATGTAGGAAGAGGCGTGGCTCTTAAATGATTTTATTTAACTCTCCCAAATTTTAAGGCTGATGAGTGAAGTTTTTCTTGTCCTGTTAGTTCTGTAAATTTCGGTAACCATGCTCAGTCAAACTTATTTGTTATAATGGTGAAACTTAAAGAGTGTCCAAGACCAAGTTAGACACTAAATACAGATATAATTTACAGTATGCTTATAATCATCAGGGATTTTGCTTAGATGCCGTTTTCTTTTCAAGGAAAGAGAAAGTCTTATCAGAGGAGGAACTTCAGTACACTTTAGATGTTGAAGTAGGGCCAAGGTTTAAAGTGAAAGCTGCTTGGTTATTGGACAAGCTGTGTCATCGTGAGTCTAGCTCTTTAAATTTGCTGTGGTTCTGAGTTCTGGAAGAAGGTTTGTTAATGGTAGTAAAAGAGAGTTGCAATCTGTCATTGCTATCTTCAAGACTGGCTATCTAAGTTCAGAAGAATTCTTCCAAGACCAAAGAATGTTTTTCTGCTTCATTGGGAAAGAACTTGCAGTTTAGCTTCTGTCAGTACTGCACTGTGGCTTTTATTTTAGCTTTATCACATCTTTAGCCTTTTTTTAAATGCTTTTTCTGTAATTGCCAAGAATAAACTTACAGATTTTTCAAGCTGGATATAGTTTCTGTTTTTACTGATTTTTTTCCCTGAAACTTTGTGAATTTAAGTTATCCCACTCCTCACAGACATTTATAGTGACTTGCACTTAACCAGATCTGAATTTTCCTCCTTCAGTTGATCAGTTACATTTGCAAAACTGATCTAAGCAGATTTACACTACCTTGTTCTTCATGGGTTCCTTGCAATCTTACTGTGCTGTTCTATCATTTATGTTGTTCATTTCAGAATGCACAAGAAACTTATCACATGATTTTAGTTTTGTGTGAGGTTTAAGATCATGTAATGCCTCTTTCATTGGAATCCCCTATGGCTTGTTGGCTACATCACTAGTTTTCTTCTGCTTTATTCTGGCCTTTATTCTGATGTTACAAAGTGGCAAGGTAGTGCAAATACTCTACAATAAATACTTCTTTTGGAAAATTCCTGCTCTTAATGTATTGTCTTCAATTTTCAGTTGGATAACAGGGCAAGATTCAGAGGAAGGAAGGGATACTGAAGTCCTTGTCAAGAGACCTAGCCCTGGGAATTTAGGGTTCATCAGCACTCTACACAAAACAGAGACTAAAGTAAGAAGATGGTACATGCTACATCCTTTCATGCAGTGTTTTTGTGGAAGGTATCTACTCATGAGTATCCTGACAGATTGACCTGGATGTGCATTTAAATGTTAAAAAGAAGGCAACATAAAGCTGTAAGTTCTGGCTAAAATGGGTACCTGTCATGTACTTGAAATAAAAATGTGAAATCCAGAACAGGCTGCAGAAGTTATCATTTTGTTTTGAAGTGATCTTTTGTGACTTTACTGTAAATTCTGATATATTTTTCTATTAAAAATAATACAAGGTATGGAACTGGGAGTTGTTGAGGAACTAAGGTATGGAACTTAATATGTTGATGAAGAGTTTACTTAGTGAAAGACTATCTCAGAGGGTTTCTCAGAATAGAGCTATTTTCAGAGATGAGAAGTTGACCAAGGTTGTAAAATGTGTGTGCAAGCTGCTTTCTCTCCAGTAGATTTTCTACCCAATAAACCTGTAATAGATGGGAGCAGTGGTGTTTTTCAGTCCCACACTGCTAGGAAAGTGGGATTTATGGGAGTAAGAAGCATTAAATACTGCTTAAAACCATGACTGTGGTCAATGTTAACTGGTGCTGTGTAAGAACTGCTTTTCCAGAGAAACATTCCTTTTCCTTCCATCAGTGTCCCTGCCTCTACAAGCCTTTAAGAAATAAATGCTGCTATAACTCTTACATGTGGAATCTCAAATAACTTCAGACAAGCTGATTAGAAGCAATATTAAGAAACAGGGAAAGGGGAGGGAGCCATAGTAACTTCTTTTCTTGGCTGAAGTTTATAGCCAAGTGTCTGATATACATTCAGTCTGAACAGATGCATGCTACACTTATTGTTTCTAAAACTGATGACTTCAGTGAATGAGCACATATTGACTATTTAATTCTGTCTGTCTTAAGCAACTGTTCTGTAATGAATCAGAGAATGTTTCTATTACTTGTATGTGTAGGACTTTATTTTTGCCACCTAAATCAACTCTGATTTCACATTTTTATGTTCTATTGATCATGTGGAAGCTAGTTAATTCGTTCAAGTGCTGTAAGCGTCCTTTGTTTTCCACAGCCTAATTACCATATTATCTCTTTACATACACTAAAATGATAATTGATGTCTAAAAGATCATTTTTAGCTTAACACTCTATTTCCAAAATATTACTCACAAGCCTTTTCCATGGGGAAAAACATAAAAAGTCTAACCTAAAAATAAACATAAAGCCACGTGGCAGGTATTTAAATGTCAGTTAGAGAGGAGTGGGAATAGTATGGGATTTTGGTAGTCAAGGACTCTTCCATGGTATGCCCTGCTGCATGGGTTTGTAGGTTGATTGTTAAGTGATCTTTAGTCCTTTCTCAGCCATAATCAGTAAGCCCCAGCTAATGGTGCTGCAGCAACTCCTTTTGGAAGGAAGAAAGATTGCTACATCATAGACAGGCACAGTTGTTTTTAGTAATCAGCTTGATCCAGTGGTGATCAAGTGTTAAAATTAAATCTATTGGATATTTATGGATTTAATAATTAACAGAACGCATGTATTATTTGATCCAATAGAATGTTAGTGTCAAAACTTCCTAAAAAGTAGTATGAAACAGTATGAAAATACTTTCATAGGTATCAAAATACTGATTTGCTCAGGAGACTTGTTCAGTTCCAATATTGTGTGACATAACACTGTCTAAAGATAAGTAATTATATAATTGTCTTGGGACTTTGAGCACTGTCCTGCTTGAGAGATATTAATGCTCCTTTGGGAAAAAGAATTCATTTCATTAATGCCCTAAATCATATGCATTTGATTACAGCTTTTTCCCTAATGCACAAAATGTTTTTATTCAAATATATTGATGCTTTTGTCTCGTGTCTTGTGCTACATTACTGACATTTACTAAAAAAGTGTATGATTCTATTCTTTGGTAGATTTTGCAAGATGGGAGCTGTGAAATTGGGTTGTTGAGGACAAATGGTTGGCGTGGTGCCAAAAGGCTTATACTAGTTTTAGAATCACAAATATAAGCAGTGCTAATAATTTGTATTGAATAAGTAAAGAATAGAGTTTGCAAAGACCTCACTGCTGCTCTTATTCCTCTCATTCGTTTGCCGTGATGGAGAGTGAGAGGGTGCTAAATGCTGTCGAGACTGATGTTGCTGGCTGTGGCTCTGTCAGTTAGGACCTGTCTGTGTTACAATATCCTGTTTCAGCAATTAAAATGTTCTCTCTGTGGTCCAATCCTGCAAAGACATGTATATTTACAGAGCTCTGAAGGACTGCTCACATGTTTATGATGATGAAAAACAGGCTGTGGTCATTTACTCTGAAAATTCTTTAGACAGTTAACTGTTCTTTCCCGTTACTACAGAGAGGTAAGTGTATGAGTGTTTAACGAGGGTCCATGTACACATAGGTTGAAAAGTATCACACATTTAGTATTTAAGATGTCCCTCTCAGAAAGAAGGACTAAGCATCTTTTAAAAACTCTCACTTTTGGAATATTTTCTGCTTCCAGAATGGGTGCATTTGTATTACAAAGAGCTTCATTATTAACTGGGTGGCATAAGAAGTTGGTTATCCAGTCTCTTCACTTCTAAAGTTTCTGAAGAGTAGCAGGTTGGATGAGATGCTTTTTTTTCAAAGAAAACGTTTAAAATGGTATCTTTTCAGTGAAAGCCTGGAACAAACTCAATTGCCACCTTCTACTCATAAGAAGAGCATTAAATGAAGTCATCATCTAAAAATGCAACTGCAGAATGTAGGTGGTAAGTAGTATTTGTTGTTTAAGCCTGTGGTTAGAAAATTTACAAATACATAACTGTAGCAGCTTTGTTAAAATCATTAATTTTATGCTGCCTTGATATGTGGTCATTTAGAATATGTGTATTGTAAATATGTGTCTTGTCTAAAGCTGAAGAGCACAACAGCTTAATTCCAGTCATAAGTTGTAGTTGACAGAATAATAACCAGAAACCTTAAGATCCTTTCTCATTTTTGTTTTTCCAACTCTGCCTGCTGACTTTTCTGTCTCTGTTTTATTGCAGATATCTTCAGAAGATCATTAACCAATTATTTCTGTAAGTGGCACAATCCACAATGACTTGGTTGACAGTCTGTAAGAAGAAAATTGTGTAAACAAATTAGAGACCAGCCTCTTGAACTGGACTGTACTTTATTTTCAGGATTTACAGTAGGTTCATTAATAATGTTCTTGAACACTGAAAGTAGAAGAAGCAACAAGATTGGTATTTTAACAGTTGCTTAATTAGGTCAGTAGAAGGTGATATATTTCAAGTAATAATGTATTTTAGTAACTGAACATTGAAAATATATTTTTATGTCAAGTTGAGATTGGTATGTCCTGATGGAAGCTTTCATATGCAATTTTTTTTTTTTTGGCTGGCCTGTAGGTACTAATGGGCTCCAGTGAAATGGAATGGAATAATTTCCCTAAAGATTTTTTTTTA
The DNA here is from genome assembly GCA_013397375.1 of Toxostoma redivivum. NCBI lineage: Eukaryota > Metazoa > Chordata > Aves > Passeriformes > Mimidae > Toxostoma > Toxostoma redivivum. Next base: position 1,001,981 of record VXBI01005676.1, on the reverse strand, counting down.
GTAACAGAGGAAATTATACAAATAAATCTCTGTGACCTAGAACAAGATTTTAAAAATCTGTAATATTGCTACTATTGCTTTAAAAGGAACTATGGAAAAATAGCAAAGCAGGAACTGGCTTGTACTTCGGAAGTTCTAATGATAAACTGTGCTATTCTAAAATTGTATTGTGTTGTCTTTCATTACCACTCAAAGAGGAATATGAACTTTTCCTAGTCAATTTGTGACAGGGACTTTTGAGGCCTTTTTGGTGGGAAAAGTTTTGAAGTGTTTCTGAGGTCACAAAGGTCTAATATTTATTAGCTGTTGTCTCAGGCTTTTGGTTTTGTAGCAGCCGTACCTCACCAACAGTCCTAGCAGGATGGTTTCTGGGATTCTGAGTGGGAAGAAATCTGTTGCAGGTTGTTGGATTGTTGGCATGCTGAGGAAGATGAGTGTAAATAGTGCATTGAGGAGATTGATTATCAGATGTGTAAAAATTTGTATTGCTCAGTTTACAGGCAAAAACTCCATAAAGCCCTTTATCAGGTGAGACTGGACATTCAGGTCCATTTTGACACCTTTCATCTAGTCTGACCTTCTGTCAAGCTTTTTATGCCAGAGAAAGGCATCAGTTCTTGAAAATGGCATAAAATCTGATTATGTTTTCCCTTGATAGAATATTTCAATAGCCAGTAATCCCTCTGTAGGAGGAGCATGTCTGTCTTGTGATTAGAATTTGACTTCTGTTTTCACTTCTGGGAGAAGAAGAGGGGGTGGCTCTGCAAAGATGTTAGTAGTATCTTATATTTTCCTGCTGGAGTGCATGTGAAAGTTAAAAAAATAAGAAAAGAAGAAGATGAAATGCATGGATTGACTTCCTAAAATCTTGTGTTTTACCTGCTTCCCTTAGTCCCATCACGGGTGGGGGGATTTGCAATCTCCTTTTAGGAAGGAGATAAACCTCTATTACTGATTTTTCCATTGATCTACATACAGGTAAAATCCCTCTTTCTTTTTACACTATTGATTGTGCTTCAAGGTGAGTGTCACATTTTGTCACTTAACACACTGTGTTAAGGTGGGATCTCATATTCAATTCCCTGTCCCTTATGACCCTGATGCCTTTTTCTGAGTCGGTAGTTTTTCACTCTGATGTTTTCTCAGTGTATGGCTTGTTTTCCCTGGGTATAGCTTTGTGTTCTTTTCCTGGACATAAAACTTGAGATTTGGCTATTAAAAATAATAAAACAGTATGAACAGTATGCTTTATCATCCATTCCAGAACTTTTATGTGATGGCCCAGTTCTTTTGTTCATCACAGTGTCAGCTGTTGGATTGTCCACAAATACAATTGGCAGTGAGTTTATACCACTGAAGAAAATATGAAGTAATCTTAAACCTAGTAATGGCCCCAGAGCAGCTCTCTAAGTACCCTACTGAAATACAACTCCTCTCTATTTGGGAGGTTTCATTACTTACAGTTTAATAAAACATAGTCTTAGGAAAAAGTCAGGTAAATGGAAAACCTCTCTAGCCTATCCATTCGTACCCTGCTGGGTTTTCTTGTGTTTTGCCCTGGGTAATTCAGACTGCTCTGCTACAAATAACATGTCTCCACATCCTCCTTCAACACTGGTGCAACCTAAAGCCCTTCTGGTCCCTTGGGTTTTAGTGCTGTTTCAATTTCCTAATACTAAATGAATATCAACAGTAAATATCAATATCAGTCGTTCTTGCAGAGTCCTTGGTAGGAAGCTGTCCAAGTCTGCTGTTTACAAAGGTTGTATTTTGGTTGATGATTAATAATGTCATCAGCTGCAAATAAACGGATTTTTTTGCTGTCAAGATCTGTATTTTATTTGAAAGGTGCTAGTGACAATGTCTACTTGCTTTCCAGCCTGTTCTCACCAAGTATATTTAATACTTCTATGTGAAGAGGGCTTTAAGTTTGCATGGTATGCAGAGGAACTCTTATTTTCTGTCTCTTTGCTAAAAAATGTGGCAGGGTTTATTAGCTTTGTGCAAAACTATGGGCGTAGGTAAATGTGAAAAATCATGCATGTTTGACTATGCATTGAAAACATCTCTTCTCTATAAGGTCTGTGTGATTTTGAAGCAGGGAGCCCTTCATGAAATTTCACCAGGGATATGCAGAAAGAAAAATTAAAAATTCAAGCTGGCTCTCCTGGCTTCTTTATCCCAATTCAGATTGTACTCTGGGGACTTCAGCTGGCAGCTTCCAGCACAAGGGAACTGCAACAGGCAAATTAAAATTCTTGCACTAGAGTGGTGTTGGGTCTGACTCAGCTGGTTCTTGGCAGCAGTCCTCTGCAGGTCATGCACAGTTGGCTGGAGGCATCCAGACAAGTGTGTCTGTATCTCTCTGATTCTCCACTTAAGCATCTTTCTTCCATGCAGGAGCCCCTCACCTCCCTCCTGAGAGTTCCCACAAGGTAACTTGCTAGTAACCTGTATTCTCTATGGCTTTTTTGCATCATGTAGAAATAATAGAATGAACCAGAGCTGGACTGTGACCACTTCCTACATTCTTTCAAATTACTCTTAACATTGCTTGAGCATGATAAATCCCTCATTGACAGGATTGGGATACAGAAATTGGTTAAGAAATGGAGCCCAGCCTCCAGCTACACAGCAATTTCAACACATGCATGTGAGTGAGACAGCTATTGAACAATTTAAGTGTGGAGAATGAGGACGGATGGATGGATGGATGGATGGATGGATGGATGGATGGATGGAACGTGCTAAAATGTATCAGTGTGAGCAGCAGGACTAGGGAGGTAATTCTCACTTTGCACTCCACACAAGTGAGGCCACGCCTTGAGTGCTGTGTCCAGTTTTGGGCCCCTCAATTCAAGAAAAATAATGAGGGGCTGGAGCATGTCCAGAGAAGGACAATGGAGCTGGTGAAGGGTCCAGAGCACAAGTCCTATGGGGAAGATCAGAGGGAGCTGGGGCTGTCCAGCCTGGAGAAAAGGGGACTCAGGGGAGACCTTAGTGCTCTCTAAAACCACCTGAAAGGAGACCGCAGCTGAGTGGAGATCTGCCTCTACCCCAGGCAACCAGCGACAGGACAAAAATACGTAGTGATGAGCTGGGCTAGGGAATATTTAGTTTGGACATTACGAAGAATTTCTTCTATCTCCAATGCCTAACTGCAGATGAAGATACAAGAGTTTCTATATTTTTGGATCCTCCAGAGCCGCAGATGACACCCTGGCACCGCGGGCGGCCGGCGGGGGCAGCCTGAAGCGCTCCCGTTGCGGCCCCGGCGGCCGGGCGAGCGCTGCTGGCGCGGCTGAGGCCGCAGGGGGCCGGACC
>VXBI01005676.1:975492-998166 GCA_013397375.1 Toxostoma redivivum | reverse complement strand
CGGGGCGTGTAAACAGCGAGTGTGGAAGGTACAGCGCGTAAACAGCCGCCTCCGGGGGGAACGCGGGAGCGAGGCATCCAACACAGGGATGATGTTTAACCTCCCCTAATTTATTACAGGCCGGGTTTCACGATTCCTTTCCCATGTTGAGAAACCTTAAAAGGTAGCAAGATTGTGTGTTTAGTTTGGTGCATATTTCAGATTTTTGCCCATTTATTGAGCTGGAATATGGTTGTGAAATATGGTAGAAATGCCTTTGCAGTACTGGTGCACCATCATCCGTCTTATGTGGGTTTGGCGGACCAGCGTTAAGAATGAACTTGAAGCTTTATTCCAGTGGCATTCGTTCCCCCCGTGCCATGAGTAAAGTCAGTATATGCTGATCAGAGCCCAGCTTGGACTGCAGAGACGCTAAAGGGGCTTTTGCCTGGGTGGTCCAGCACGGTGCTGACAGAAGCTTTTCATCCGCAGGCCGATACCATCCCTCTGCAGGAGCCTCTGGTGTTCAGCTTGTAAAGGCTGGCAGTAGAGACCCGGCTGGGAGGGTCTTGCTGGGTTACTTCTTAAACAACAGAGACTCATCTTTGTCTCTGCCCGAAAACTCTAAAAAACCCTGTTGTGCGTAAAACAAGATTAGTTTGCAGTTTCCCACTGCAGAACAACTGTTTGCTAATGCTTTTCACAAAAGCTCTTAATTAGAAGCTTATTAAGGTTTTCTTCCTGCTTCTGAAGATCTTAATTCAGTGGACTGCCTTGCTTCTAGGAACTCAGAGAGTGCAATATCTTGCCAATTTTTTCACAAGTCTCTCTGATTCTCTATGCAAATGTTAGGTGGGAGCAAATGGCGGGGGGGGGGCATATGTATTTTTGGCAGGAACTTGACATTCAGTGTTCTTAAATTTAGAAGTTCTGGCACTTTCAAACTTAGAGGTGGATGTGACCTCTTTTACTCACTGTTCCCTGCTGCAGTACTAATAGCAAATCGTGATTTCAGGGCTGTTTTCAAGTATCTGTATGTAAGCTGTATGTATTTTACTAGATACATGGCAGCTTTGCCTCTGATTTAATTTCTTTTTAATGAGCTAATTTTAACTTAATCTGTCGTGGGTGGTAATTTGCAGGGAGCCATGAAGAAACAACCCTGCCAAAGTGTGGCAAAAGAGCCATGTGATCTTCAGAGGGTGTTGTGCTTCCTTACTGAAGACAGTTATAACACCTCTGCAGAAACTTGCTTACTTTATATCTGTCTCACTTGCTGTCAGCTGAGACTGAAGGCTGTACCCCTTCTCAGGCAGCAGAATTTTCAGTCTTAAGATCTCAGATATACTGAGGGTTGTATGTCATTAATCATCTCTTAAACCTGTTCAAGTCCAGCCTGATTGTACAGATGCTGTATTAAATGGAAGTTCTCCCTGTGGAGTGAACTGACTGCTAGGAGAAATAACTGCTATATGTTCTGGTTCCTCAGTCTCTGTATTATTTTGCTAGAATTAGGAAGGAAAATGAGAAGGCTAAGGATCCCCTTTCAGTTCTTGTTTCCTTGTTAAGATTTAATTCAGGCTTATGGGCTGTGCTCTGCAACAGCAAATTTTAATTGCCCAATTGCTAGTGCTTAAGATGCACCATTAGAATATAACAATACCCCTTGGATCCCCTTTGTAGATGTCTCTGGTGGAAAAACCTCCCCATTTCTTGACTGGATATGAAGACAAATTGCCTTGCTTGGAGATGAAGTATGAAACCTCTACCTGTTTTCTTTGAAGAGAGATGAGAGATCAAATAGCAGAGGCAACACAGCTCAGAGTTCTGTCTTACATGCTCTCTGCTTCTGTTTGCTGCTTCCCTTCCTGTTTCTTGTCTGACAAACTGAATTTCCTCTCCATTGTTGGATTATCTACCTAAATCTCAAACAGACATCCTTTGCAGAAATATTGTTGGAAAATGTTGTTGATTTTGGAAGAAGGCTTTAGGGTGTATCTACTTCATGCATATCTGTCAGACAGATAGGCATAGCCTCAAATGTGTTTAAATCACACCTATTGCTGCTTTATCTAATACAATAAGCTCTTTCCTACAGATGAAGTTGATTCTTCTGGCTCTCAGACAGAATGAGGCATTTCCCTTTTCTGCTTCACAGGCACCTCCTGCTACCACTGCCCTCCTTCCTTTGCTTCCTGTGTTCTGTTCTCTGTAGCGCTTTGCTTACGGTGGGAAGTGTCGCCACAGGCTGGTGGCATGTGAGGCAAAACCAAGCAACAATCAAGACAAAGCAGGTTGAGAATGAACAGGAAATCAAGTGAAGTACATAAAATAACAGGAACATTGTAAATTCAGGACATGACTGAGAGGAAGGCATGTCTTGACTGCACAGGGAAGTGGTAGGGTCATAGTCTTTGTGGTTTGTGTCATCCATGGTAAGGGAGGTGTACAGGCAAACACTCCTGGCAGTTGCCAAAGGCTTTCCTGGCAGTTACTGCTCCATTTTCCCTGTACCATTAACTGGGTTTAATGACACTGCATGAACCAACACAGGTGGACATCGTGCTTCTGTTAGCCCATTAATCCAGCTACTTTTGTCTCTTGCAGAGGAAAGGCAGGTGCTAGTACTACAGAAATATGTTAGCACTTCTTGACAACAGCATTTGAAGCTTTCAGTAAAGTATATTCACTCAGCAAGAAGGCTGTTTCTGGACTTCCATGGAATGTGAAATTCTTGAATTTATGATGATTTTACCAAATATGCAATAAACAGTGAACTGGGAAATTGAAGTACCGAGGTACATCCTAACTTAGCTAAAAGCATCTTGATGATATATAAGGGAGTAATGTAGTTTTCCCCTGAATTTCCAGGCAAGTTGAGATCTTGACATTAGGTGGAGGAGACTTTCTGTCCAGCTTGTGGACCAAGGATTTCTCTGCGACAGAGGTTTGTAAATGTGCGTCAGTATCCACTGAAAGTACTCATTATGTACAGCAGTGAGATACTGCTAAGACCTTGTATGAAACCAGCAGGATGTTTTCAAAAAGACATTGACGTTCTTGAACTGTTATGTTTAGACCTGGCTCACTTGTGCCCTTCGATGTTCTTGTATATCTCATGAATTCCTGAATCTTGTATGTGCATCTGCTGCTGTGGTGTGCTGACAGAGAAGTCTATTGTATGTGCGTTGCTTCTCTCTTAAGTACAGCTGAGTTCTGCCAGTTTGTTGCACACAGAGCAGATCTTGTGAAGGAGGTAACCAAGTGAGGTGAAAGGGAATAGCATAGGAGAAAAGGAGTGTGGATTTAAAGGAGGGATGTGAAGGGAAATGAGTGTAGAGAATAAGACAGTACAAGAAGGAGGACAGATAGTGATAGAAAAATTCATTCAGTATGCTTCTCATCAAGGTTTGGTAGCATTTGCCAGTGGAGCACTTTGGAGCCGTAATTTCTGAAAAAAATCTGGAGGTATTCCAAACCTGTAGCTCTAGCTGGGGTGTGCTTGGGGGGGGATGCAAAAGCGAGGGCTGGATTTTATAGCTGGACTTCCCTGGCAGACACATCCCGAATCTGAGCATGTGGGAAGCAAGTGGGGCTGTGTCACTCTGAGTGAGAATCTGCAGACGGAGGCCTGGTACAAGGTTTGTGTGCTGCTAACTCCCATTGCTAGGTAAGATGTTTTAGAGCTGTTGGGGTCATCAGTTCTCCCAAGCATGGGTATTTTAGCCTTCCTTAACAAAATTATATGTGTTACCCTGCATCTAAACTTCCAGAAAAATATTTATTCTTCCCACTGTATGTTTATTTATAGGAAGCATATATGTACAGATATTGCAAATCTTTGGAAACAGCACACTTCAGTTCCTTGGGGCAGTTTATAGTTAAGGTATCCTTACTGCAGTGTTGCAAACTGTGCAGAATCCTGCAACTATAGCCAGTTCCTGTGAATGCTTTTGCACTTGCTCAGTTCCCTCATTTTATACAAGGTTAAGAAGCCCACATTAACTCTGTGCTTGAAAAACTGTTTTACCTGGCTCTACCCTGTTGTAGCAATGAGTTTTCTCTAACTTCCTTCAAAATGAAATGTGATTAAAAGAATTTGATGCCCGGAATTTCTCCTTGCCATGAATAGAACAAGTTACTAAGGTGAAAATTACAGCTAGGAATGGAAACACAGAGATTTGCTGAGAATTTGTTCTTCCACTCATTCTCTGTTGTTAAATATATGTTATGTTGAAATGCAATGCTGGATTTACTGCTAAGGTTAGGCATTGGACCTTTCTATAACTTCAGTTTGTGTTTGCTTCAAGTCTTAACCCTTGACAGTCTGAAGCTTGGATTCAGACTTAAGAATTTTTAAATAATTATCCAGTCTTTGAGAGTTATCATAAGACTTCAGAATGAAATGGCTTTGTATCAGGTATTTTAAAAATACTTGGCCTGTTTGGAGTCTCTTCTTTTTCCAGCTTTTTCTCTACATTTTCTCTGTGATGACCAATGTTTAGTAATAATAAGTAATAAGAATAATTTTTCATAGTTTGCTAAGCCTCTAATTTTTTACAGTGCTCTTTCAAAAACCAACTTGAGGGGAGGGGTGGTTGCTGTTGGGCTGAATACTGTAGGTATTGATCTCTAAAAACCTCTAAAGATGTTAATTTTTTTAGTTTTTCCCCTTACCCACCTACATTTTGTCTTGCCACTAACAATTCTTTCAATCATGTAGCTACTTTTTGCATTCATTTGGCTGAAAACTGCTACCTCCCACAGCAGGGCAGGTGGAACAATATGTGTCCCTACACTTCAGCAACTTTAGTGCAAAGTTCAGCAGCTTAATTTAAACTGTTGGCTTGACATTTTTGAAGTGTTCACTTGGTCTGGTCCATTGGCTTTGTTTGGGAGGCTGTAAACTTGAACAGCAGTGTGGTAATATCTTCAGTCACCAGAGCTACTTGCTGAGATCTTAGTGCCATTTTTCTGTTATATTTTTTACCATAAAGTGCTAAGTGCTCGTGCATTGTTAATTCTGATTAAAGTTCTGTAAATATTAAAACTTAATGAACATTGCATCATTACTTTTAAAAAAGGTTCTCAGATGTTGTCTTGTGGAAGATGCTACACATAAAATGTAAAATCTGGGATAAGTCTTCCTGTCCAGGTCCAGAAGCCTTTAGAGCATTTCTCAGCATTTCCATTTTCAAGAATGGATATTATTTGCACAAGGGAATTATCTCAAGGTTATCTTATCCCTTCCTGGTTTTATGTGTCACTTTTTAAAGTTCAAAGTTGTACAGTATCACACAGACAGTTACAGCAACAATTAATATGATACCAGTAGATGGAAATATCAGTAGAAAAGCCTTATATATGTATGTTTGGTTGGTGTCACAGCTAGAAGCTGGAAGCTTTTGGCCTGTGACACTTAACTCCCTGTGGACTCATGAACCTGCTTTGTTGTCCAGTTGCATATTTCTATGAACATGGTCCTTGAGGTTTCCCAGTGATCATAACTTCTACTCCCAAAGTGTGGGGGGAGAAATAATCCATCATTATTTCAAAGACTGGGAGAAGTGTTTGGAACTGGTTCTGTGCCGAATGGAAAGCAATGCTGCTCCATATAAACGTGGTGGTTCAGAGGCATGAATACAGCGTTTTAAACTGCAGATGACCCACACTGCTGTTGAAATAGCTGTCTTGAAAGAGCAATCTATGTAACCACTGTTTGTCCTTGTGGATTCCAATTATGCTAAATCTTTAGTTAGATGATGTACTTTTCTCTTGTTGTATTTAGTGCACAGGAGGGGTCTAATCTGGGGATGAACTGTTCAGTAAAGACCATGAGTGAGTGTAACAGCTTTATTTGTTGCAGAAATTGGAAGTCGTACAGCCATCAAAGCAGGAGATTAAAGGAAGAGGAGGACAAAATTGTTTTTTTAATTAAGATCTGCATCCTTCCAGAGGCCTGTGACACAACTCTACCACTCCTCAGAGTTTCTGTGTGGGGCAAGGCAAGTCTTTGAAAATTTTCCTTTTGCCATTGGTCAGTACAATATTTCTCAATATGTGCCTGATTTAAGATCTGGTTTCAGTTTCGTAGAGTATCTAAGCCCTCCCATCTATTACTGCATATATTATGTAAAAAGATGTATACTTCCTGTGTTGAATCATGGGTGTCTTGAGTTGGACACCCAAGCTAGTTGGTACTTTATTCTTTCTGAAGAAGCTGTCTAGTTCTCCCTTGAAATCTGTGTCCAGTATCTCACCCATTCCCAGAGATGTTTCCCAACCTCCTTGCACGAGTTTAGACTGCTCCCCCTGGTTTTCCCCCTTATGCTACTTGTCTCATCTCTTTGATCTGCCCATTTTTGGCAATTTCTCAGCTCTTTACTGCAATGATTTCTCTCAGCCAAGTTGTTTCTGGCCTTATTTCTACCTCTAAACATCAGTCCTAGTCTTCTGACCACTTGCCAGTATTGCTCTTCAGTTACTTCTCCTGATGCTTTGGTTTGGCCATTTTTACCTATGTTTTTGAATTTATATTTCCTTCTTATCCCTGAAGGCTTGTTGTAGAAATACAGGTTCTGTTGGCCACGTTCAATATTTAGCCTAAGCTGTTGAATTATTATTATAAGGAACTTTCTTCTGAACCCCTTGGGGTGCCTGTAAGGCAGTGCATGTGCAGCTATGTTACCTGTGGAAATCAAGAGTACTTAATCTTTTACATCTTTGGAAGAATTAACCTCACTGGATATTGTGACTTTTTAAAGGATTAGAATAGAAGGACTTACAGTTGATTGTTTTTGCTTTTTTTTTTTTTTCATATAATGCAAAACATTTTTTCTTTAGACCTTACTCTTGGTAGCAGCTAAACTGCTACCAAGAAACTGATGATTGATCTTTAAAAAACCAGTCTGAGACAAACACTCAGCAGGAAAAATTTCTGGGCACACACTGGAAAAATGTAAGCAAGTGAAAAGAATAGTCTTTTAAGAAGTGCTGTTCAGCAGGCATAGTTAAAGCACATATGCTACTGGTCCAACCTTCTGATTGCTCCTCTTGTGCTGAACAATTAGAAAGTGCTTTAGAAACTGTTCATTCATGTAATGGGAACCTGTGTATCTCACATGTTGTTCAGTAGCATGGCAGTGTAACGTTTGACATGCAGTGGCATAGAAGAGGCTTTTAAAATAGTGTCGGACTAGTGATGGCATTTAAATCACTTGACCATTAGAAAAATAGTGGAAGTCTTGTGCTAACAAGGAACTGCTTTCACCATTAAACAGAGATTTTCCTTCTCTTACTCTTTACATAAGAATAGTGGAAATGTTGAAGTGCATCTTTGCTTTGACGTCTAGCAAAACCCTTTCTCTTTCCAAGCAATGTACCTTTTCTCAAACAACTGTGAGGAAACATTTGTTGAGCAATAACCCAAAATGTATGGTTGCTGCTAAGTTGTCAGTTGTCATTACTTAGGGTTTTTTAATTCAAGTAATAGACAAACTTCATCTTACAAAATTTATATGACTTGAGAAAACTACATGTGCTCTGATGGAATCTTTTCTGCAATATGTTTCTTTTGGCAAGAACAGATAACCCAAGAATACACATTCCTGTTATTCTGACCCAGTCTATATTTTAGTGAAATTACCCTTTCCAAGAAGTATCAGTAAGAACTGTATTTGTTCTAGAAATGCTAGTGGCTATGGTAGCAGTGCTAGAGACACAGATCCAACAAGACCTATGGATTTACAGCTTCACTTGATCTAGAGATGGATATGGAAAAAAGCCTTGTTAATTCTATATTTAGTTCACTTTGTGATTGCTGTGTCATGGTGTTTTGAAATGTTCTGTTCTTAATAGATGAATGGCAGGTTACAATTCTGTGTTCCCAAGAGGCTTTCAAGCTGGAAGCAAGCAATCTTTTATGACCAGATTATATACTCTAAAAAGAAAACAGCAAAATACAGTTAGTCAAGAAGGGTTTTAGGAATAGCAGAATTTCAGGTGACACACAGCATGGTATTTTACTGTTTTTAGTGGAGAGCTCCTCTTGGCATGTCTTTTGTAGTAACACTGTCCCTGGAGCTATAGGCTTTGTGGTTTTCTCAACCATAACCCTAAGGGTAGCCCTAACCCTTAGTAGAGCAGTAAATGCAGCATTTTGCTGAGTCTAAAGTTCCCAGCACATGGATGGTGCCAAGGAAAATGGTGTAGAGGGAGCAATGTTCTGGCAGTGTCATGCTCCCCTTGGTCTGATACTTTCCTTCTGAGACCTGCTGCTGAGGTTTATAAATTAGAGCTTATGAACAGTTGGTATAATTTAAACTGTGAGTTCTGAGGATCAGAGGAATCAAGAAGTGCTAAAAATCCATCTAATTTCTTGCCTTTTTTATCATTTTTGTTGTTTGTTTATTGTTTAGCATCCCAGTTAGAGAGCCCTTGAAGACACATTCCTCTGGGGAGGGTAATGTTGTGTGGCTTTGGATGGAGGAGAACTTCAGTTTACCTAAAATGTTGCAAGAGCTTGGGAATAAAAAAACCAGAAAATATAGGTGTTACTTCTATAAGTAGAAGGAAAAAGGGAAAAAGTGTTACTTCTATAAGTAGAAGGAAAGGGGGATTTTCTTTTTCAATGGTCCCTTTTTCCTCATTGCTGCAGTTATGATTCCACTTTGGAATTAGACTAGAATTTGGATCAGTTGAAACAGGGAAGCTGTGAAGGTGGCAAGAGATATATAACAGAACAGAAAGGGTACTTGCAGAGGACAAGTTGAGAAGCATGGTCTGCCTGTGAAAGTTTGGCAGGGTTGTATATGAGTTCTAGGCACACAGACTTTAAAAGACCTCGATGTTAGTTTATGGAGAATATAGGGAAAATATAATTTATCTGTCATTTTGATGATATTGCTGGGAAGGAGACAATGGAAGATACTCTAGAATTGTGATTGAAGATCAGGAGAACATCAAGAACTGCAAGAAGGAAGACTTGAAAAAGCAAAAAAAGCACCAAAACAACCCTCTTAAAAAAATTAAAAAGGAAAAAGGGAGGGGAACTATGAACTCTGAGGGAATTTTGGTACTAGTGAATTAACAGAATTAGCAGTCAGAAAGTGAAAGTACACAAAAGTTTAGAAGTTGGGAGATTTGCATTTCTCAGAAAGAAAATGAAAGGAGAAGCAGCCCTCTGCACAATAAATTTTAAAAATACTGAAATAATGCTTTAAAGGAGTACCTTCAAGGTACTGTGTGAACTAGAAGCTCCAGCACAGAGGCTGTGTAGAATTTTTAAGTGATAAGAATTTGCTCTACTTTCAAAAACAGCATGCTAATGCATAAGAGGAAGAAAGAAAACTTAGAAGTGAAGCATGAGGTTCCCATGCTGACTACTACAGATACCTAAATCAAAGAAAACCACTAATTATAAAAATAATATTTCAGTTTGCATGGTTATCCAAAAATATTCTCAGCTAGTTTGATTTTAGTGATGATTACTAATATGAAAACTTCTTTAATGGCTACCCTGTGGGTAGAAAGAAGTATGCAAATGTAATTAATTTCCAGAGAGGAAGAAAGATGACTTCAAAATAAAACTGGATAGTTGATATGTTGTCTATGTCTTCAATAAGACGTTGACACCAAGGAAATGATTTGTTGTATTGTCAGTAACTCTGCATTCTGGATTTCATCTTTCCTGTTTCTGTCAGCTGCAAGATACATACCACTTTCTACTCTTGGTCTAAATGATCAGCTTTTTACTTCTGACAGGGTGCTTGGTTAGGCTGTTTGTCAAGGTGAAACACTTGTGGCTGGAAGTTTGTGTTGAAGCTGGAAGTTTGATGCATTACTGAAATGTTGTCTTGTAATCCTTCCTGTCAGGTAGCTGTGAGTACCATATGGGGTATAAAGGGGATTTTTTTTGTTTCCTACTGGACCAAAGTTAAGTAACATCCCACAGGAAATAAACATTTCTATTTTTCTGGAGGGTAGGCAGCATGAGAGGTGGTTCTAGCCAGCCTCTGTCTCCAAAGAGCTGCTTCCTGACCTTCCCAAAGGCTAAGCCTTCCCAAGCTGTCAAATGGAAGTCAGTCCCCTCCCTTCCCCGTCCCATCACCTGCCTCCCTGTTTGCCTTTGAACAGCTGATGTACCCTTTTACAAGGTGAATGGATGTGTGTGTAGGAGGGGTTTGGTTAAAATGCATTATGCAGGTGGGTTAACTTAGAGAAAAGCTTTTTTTTTCAGTTTGCTTTCTTTAGTGGAGATATTTTGTAATAGAGTCTTGCATTTATCTGAGATGACTTCTGACTAGAGTGGAATGATAAAACAGTGCAGGATATATTTGTGCTCTCCTGTTCTGTGTGTGGCTGGAAATAATCTGGGTGTAGACGTGGTTTTCTCCTAAATGATATGTTGCACACAGCTGAGAGCAGGCACTGTGAGTAAGGTAGTGGGGGGGCAGGTTGAAAGGAAGGTTGAAACGGAAGATAAAGCTACATGTTTCTTTATTATCATTGCACAGTTTTGTTGGGTTGTTTTAAATGTTTTTGGGAAATCATTTGAATATTCTTCAGTAAGATTTAGTGGATTTTCTGGAAGAAAAAGCAATTACACCTCTGTGTGTATATAGAATGTACTTATATTTACCAAAATACCAGCACAGTTCTCTTTTTCTGGCAGCCCAGCTAAAGCCATTTTCCATGTTGCCTTTCAGGCACGTCCTGCTCTTTTCTGTCTTATTTTTACACAAAGAAGGTCTACCATATGCTGTTCAGACCTGTTATTCTGTGTCTGTGTGGTTCAAATGCTAAAAAAAGTCCCTTCCCAGAGACCTCCTGTCACATTCACATTTGAAAGTGGTATTTTGGTACTGATGAGTGTGTATGACATTGCATTTATCAGATACTGAATTCCACTGAAACACTCAGCATTGGGTGCTAGCAGGGGTGGAAATGAAGGCAGAGTTTAGGCTCAAGAGGGGTGTTCTGGTAGTCATCTATCAGTGTGGAAATCCTTGAAATGACAGACATAATGAGTAAACTTGTAAGATGAGTAGTAGGGAACCAGCCTCCTCTGTAAACAGGAGGGGCATGGGACCTCTGCGATGTCCCCATGAAGATGATTTTTACTGGTAAACGTGGTAGTGAGTGATGAGAAGGACATGCAACACATTGGAAGGCTTTGGAAATACAATACTGTCACTTGTTTGTGCTGTCAGGCTGACTGGCCTGTTTTTTCTCTGGAAAGGATTTGCTAACAACTGTGTGAAAATCCTACAAATGAAGGCATAGCCCCATGTAGCAGCAGTGGTCTACCTGCTGCAGCTGGAATTTCTCTCATATCTACTTGAATCTGAAATCTCTTGCTGTTTTACCTCCAGGCTTTAACTCAATTTCCATATTAAGAGCGCTAGATGTTGACTTTCAGATGGAAGTGGAGACAAGTTCTCTCATAGTCACAGAAAATCTGCTGCTGTCTGCACCTTCACCTTGCTGATAACACAGCTTTTAATATCATGCTCTTAATTAACTTGATACCCTGCTTCCATTTCTGGGTGCCAGAAGAATGCTTGAAGCAAAGTGGATTTGCTCATGTCATTGGAGAACTGATTTCAGGCAAAGTTAAAAGGAAAGAAAAGATGTGGGGTAGAAATATTGTTGCAATTCGATAATGTATTTAAATAGTTATTGTAAGAAGATGTTTTCTATCAAAATCAGTTGTCTTCTGTATTTTTATCGAAGACTTACTTTTTGATTTGTTGTTAATATAAAATGCAACACTTGAGATGGCATTGCACAGTGTCTGTTTTTAATGCTGGAGTTTTATCCTCTCAGGAACAGGGTATTTGCTTAATCATACCCTCTTGGGTTTTTTTCTTCTTCTTTTCCCACCCATCTTTTTCACCCATAGTTCAAATGGCTGGCTGAATAGCTGTTCTTTGGATGCATCAGCATGACATTTTGCAGATGACCACCTGTCTTAATACATGTGAAGCTGTGATCACAGTTTTCTAAACAGTGCCAAAGATGCTGAATTATGTTTGCAGTATTGCCAAATCACTTTTAATCAGTCTTGACTGAAAAAAAAGATGTCATAAATCCCAGATTATAAATGTGCTTCTCTGAGTCATTAGCGGTGGTTATCTAGATGTGATTGCAAAAGATCGTTTTTACCAACACAAATGGGCTAGGGCAGGGCAGTAAGGGAACTGCTGTGATGTAGCTTAGATAGAGCCATTTTTATGTTTTTGAATGTGTAGGAGAGGAAAGTTCTGATGTATTTTGCTCAATATAGTACTTACTGTCTAGCTGGGATCTGGACTACCATGCTATGATACCTATTAATCAGGCATGGCAATAATGTCTGTTGTGTACAATGATTGTTGCAATAAAGTAAACATACATCCTGTACTCTGACTTTGGAAAGTTCTCTATTTTTGTGTGTTTTTATTTTGGTGTGCTTTAAAACTTTGAGTTTCATTTCAGATGGTAAATTTGCTCAGATCTTTCTTTTCCCTAGACAATTCTAAATGTAATTAAATGTATTGCACTGTATGATGGGATTTTTTCTTTCTTTCTTTCAACCATCATCCCTTTTTAAGTAAAGAAAACAAATCCCACAAAACTAATTTCATATTTTTGGATTCCCATGTCTATTTATGGCTGTTTGCATCATGGAGGAAAAATGCAACACAACTCACAGGAGGGTGACATAGAAAGCTAAATGTGGCTGTTGACTGCTGAGAGTTCCAGTCCTTTTAGAATATCCCAAGAAACTGTTTAAACAGAAACTTCACAAATAGTTCTTCAGGTTTTAAGGTGTTTTTTTTTATGTTTTGGTACAAGTCACCACCTGGTTTAGAATGTGCAGGCTTTGCTTTCCTTTGTTGTCGCTGGTTTTGTCCAAGGAATTGCTGATAGAATGGATGAATGGCCATGAGTACACAGAACCCAGAGAGATGTGAAGTGTAATGCAGTTGCTGATAGTTACAGTGCAATCAATAATGGTTGTTTTGGAAAAAAGTATATGTTCTTTCCTAGGCAGAGTGAATGTAGGCTTTGAGATGGGGGATTTTCTTAATTAAAATTAAGATGAGAAATTAAATGAGAAATTAAAGTCAGTACTTTCATATTGCTCAAGGAAAACAAAGTCGAAAAATGGAAACAACTCGTGATGGTAAATTATTTTGCTGGACAGAGTTGTTGCTACCCTTGAAACTGGCTTTTAATTTCAGTGAAATAGAATACAATTGGTAGCTGTCTCTTATATAGTGTGTTATTCAGGAGCTCTCCAAAAACATTGAAAAGGCCAATCAAAATATTATGAGGTTTTTTTTCCTTTTTGAAATATTGGCCTCTTTCCTCTTTCAGTTTGACCTAATAATGACAGATTTGCTTAAGAAAAAATTGTTTTAACATATTTTTTTTTTTTTGCTATGGGCACAGAGAGATAAGTGAAACATCTGTAGATGGTTTTCTGCTCAGAAAAAGGTGTTCATCTGAATATCTGTAGGTGAGAAATTTTTGCAAATATGCAAACTTACATATGTATGTCAGTTCCATATACACAGAAACTCTTAAATTTGGCTGTACATGGTGTGTATACAGGTAACTATGGTCAACAGGAACTTTAGTAGGTAACAGAAGATAGGTGAAAAGATGTAATTTTTTTTGAGGTTTGGGGGTTTTTGTTCCCTTAAAAAAAATAAAATTCAAGTTCTGTTCTGTTGCAGGGGCATAAATAGCTTGAGGTGTGCAAGTGGCGTTCGTGATGATAAGTACACAGAGAATGAAGACTACATAGACCCATCATCTCTGCTTATGATACCTGCCAGGACTCCAGCTGAGGGAGTCTTTGTTCTTGGCACTTGGTGTCATTAAAAACTGTGAAAGCCAGACACTAAATTGGTCAGAACAGATCTTTTACATTCTGGCTGTTTTCCTCCGTTTATGGTCTGACTAGTCTCTTCCTCTGACATCAGTGGGTGTTGGATCAAACCTTAACTTCTGTGGAAGACGTATAGACTGGAGATAGATCATAGAATCATAGAAAGAAAGAAACATCTGTACATTTTTGTAGCAGGAGAAATAGGACAAGCTGACATGCGGGAAGGTTGTAAGCAATATACAGAAAACAGAAGTACCTCTAGAACTAATAGCTCTAATAGCATCTAATAGTTTTAGATGAAAAAAGTAATTCCTTTTAAATGTCATGTTCTGGTTCATCAAAAAAATGTGAAAGGTTTAGCTATTAAAGGTTCAGGTGGCTGCCTGTTGCTTCTTTGAGGAACAGAAAAGCACTGCTTCAACTGTTGTCTCCTTTCAACTTTGCAAATCTTTGGAACCGAGAAATGATTAATTAATGTAATTAAATATAGTTTAAGCGAAGTCAAGAGTTTTCTAGGTAACTGTTGGAAATGAGCTGAAACAGGATGTGCTTTTTTGCATCAGCAGTAGTGTTTTTGTAAAGGCTTTTGTAAGTGCACTTGTATTTGTCTGGGCTTCAGCCCAGTTGTCTGTACACTGAGAGACATGAGCCTGCTGATGGAAGTAGCATGGGAGTGAAAGGCTGGCTCAGATTGTTTTTTCTGTCGGGTTTTACTGGTATAACTAGCACCATTCTAGTTTGAACTGACTTGCTGGGGCCTCTAAAGGTAGTCATGTTAGAATGTCTTGTAGCAAAGAGGTGAAAAATTATATGATTTATTAGTTTATTCTGCTGAAGAGTTATGGGGATAACATCTTGCCAGAGGCAGGATGAGGTCTAAAGCACCAACAGATTTCATTTGGGACTTGGGGATCGCTATTTGAAGGCAACAGATTTAGTCAGAGGAACCTGAGGTCTCTGCAAAATTGAACACTTTGATTTTCTTAACTTTTAATTGTATCACTAGAATACTTAAAGTGGTTTTCTGTATCAAGCGTGAAACAAGGAAACAGTTGCTAAGAAGGATTTCTTAAGTGCTTTACATTTTAGAGTACATATTTTGCTGTCTCTTTTGCCTATACCTATCCAAAACCCCCAGAAATGTGGATCACAGATGTGTTAGGTTTTGCTGATCTCGCCTTTGGATGTGCTTACGTCCCCAGTCAGATTCCCTGTTTTTTTTTTTTTTATTCAGATGGATTAATTCAGCTTTACACAAAGTGAAGCAGTTCAGAGTTACATGTAGTTATTGATCCATGCTTTCTAGCAGTTTTAGTTCTAAAGGGGACAGGTTTGCACAAGACACCTGAGACACTCATGACTGGTAATGTCTGTTGGTTTTCTGCTCTTCCTGTTCTCAGAATCACAAAACTCATGCCTTGGGAAACTGACTTCTTCCTGTTTGTCACCCATCCTACATATTGAGAACAGCTTGAAGCTGAGCCTTGGTGTCTTTCTTATGCTGAGTAAGTTGTACTGGCATTGATGAAGTTACTTGCAGAACAGGAAGTTATCTGACTGGAGTGTTTTAAATAACTTCTGTTAAAGAAATTACCTATAACCATAGGGAAAACTACTTTGTCTTTGAGCATTTTTTCAAAACAAATTGAAAGGAGCTACTAGAGGGAGAAGAGGAGGTGGCTTTGCTGCTTTGCTTGTGGATGTATGGCTGCAGAGGCATAGGGCAGGCATAATTCAGTAGAGAGTACCCTGTAATATAGCAATGGACAGAAGATGCTTTTGTCTTTTTAGAGGGAGGTCTCACATTGGTGCTGTTCTTTTGAGAGAAAAGTACTGTCCATCTGGAGGGAACCAGCTTACTTTTTTTTTTGTCTTTTGTGCTGACATATTTAGACTTGAACCTGGTTTAAATATTTCTGTAGTGTTCCAGTCCAAGCTACTGTAATTGGCAGCTATCATGCTGCCAGTGGTCAAAACTCACTATTCAAGCTAGTTGTAAACCTTGATGAGGTTTCAAATAACCCTGAAGTAGAAGTCCTTCTAATAGTGTTTTTGCACTTGAACTTTTGTGTTTCGGGTCTTCAAAGTTCCCTCTGCTAAAACACAAAAGAGTAGAGATTTGCAGTGATGGTTGATTGATTTTAAGAGTCAGATCTGAGACTTTTGCCTAGTCCTGTAATGTTAGCAGTTGAGTATTTGAAGAAAACATTGAATATCCCAGAGTTTATAATTCCTGATATGCTATATACATCCTGAATATCACAGAGTTTATAATTTCTGATACACTATATACATCCATAGGTGCTTTAAAACTTCTGATTCTGCCCCAGCCTTGGGGCAACATAATAACAGAGGGTGTATCTTCTCTACCTTATACTTCTGGCAGTAGTTTCATCCTATGGTCTTTTTCTGCCTTAATTTTCCTTGCAAAACATGCCTTTCTTTGGTTTGATCTTCAGTCTCTCCATGCAGCATTGAGCTAGATGTCGATGAGTATGTGCAGTAAGATGGGTAGACCTGTATCTCTGTACTGTCCTCTTAAAGTGTTTGCTGAACTTATCCTAAAGAGATTCAAGTTTTATTGTCTATGTAGCTTCATAGTCTAAGTGGTATTTTTTGAGAAATATGTTAAAGTATTTCTCATAAATACAAAAGTTACTTCTTTGGTACAAATTTTGTATTGTTTAAAAGAATGCCAGGAGAAAACTGTTCCTGCTTTAACTTTTAAAAATTACATCTGTCCATAGGGATATTTTTCAAGCAGATCATTTGCTCTGAATGATTCTGTGGCAGCACTGTTTTAATAATTTGAAGGGTGAGAAAGCAGACAGACTTGAGGAAATATAGCAAAATGACTGCAAAAACTAGCTGACTAATTTAGTGTTTTCACCTGCAAAGAAAGGTAAGTGCTTGATTATGCATGTGTGCATAAGTGTTGACATTACCTTTAATTAGCCCCAAGTGTACAAGTCTCATCCTTTAGTACCCATGGTGATTGTATAGTGCAAAAATAGATTATATTGTGTTTGTTCAAACAGGAAACAGGATAAAAAATACCTGGGAGATGGAATATTTTTTTGATGTTTAACTTGGTAATCTCTGTCTAAAATAAGACCTGCCATTCTAATTACTTATCTGAAAAATTATTTTGTCTTTTTTTTTTCTTTCTTTCTTTCTTATTAGAGTTTTTAGCTCTCAGGCTTGAAAGACTGAGGAAAAAGGACTAACATTAATTTCCTGAATTGTCTCATTTTTGTGCTTGCAGGTGATAGTAGGATCACTCTGGGACTTGATAGCAGTTTAGAGATTAGCTTGGAGACATGCTGCTCTGCACCAGCTGCTCTTAGTTGCTTTCCCAAATTGAATACTAAGGATGCTATCCCCCATGACTTGCTGGGATTAATATTATGCTGTTTTGAAAAACTAGGGTTGGTCTGCTTGGTACACAGAGTGGGGTATGTTGAGTGTTATGGGAGCTAAAGTTTTTCATTCTGCTGTTGTTCTCCACAGTGCTGCATTTAAGCCAGGTTTGTCCTGTGCTTCAGCTGTTAATGTCTTTAGTTTTTAGAAACTAGGCTGAGACTGGAGTACCATAGTACTGCCCTCTAAATATCTACCTTTTTCACACCTTCCTTCCATGTTCTTTGTACTTGGAGAAGACTGATGAGTAGCAGATTTTGGAGAAACACATCCAGCTCTTCATGAAGACTCTGTACTAACTAGCTACTGAAAGTACAAAAACTAGTGTGTGGACTTAAAGAGGACAATAAAAGGTAACTGCTACAGGCAGCTTTGTTGTAGATTTCAGGGTGTTGATAACAGAATATCATAGTAAGGTTAAACTTGCAGTACCATTTTTCCTTTTTCTGTGTGGCTTCTGCAGTTTTAAAGGCCACACTGTCACAGTACTTTTCCAGGCCTGAAGCCCACACAGTATAATATCCTGTGGAAGCTCTGCACAGCAGTTCTTCTGCAGTTACTGATATTTATCTTCTGGTTGGCTTTTTTGTTGGTACCACACAATTCTGAAAAATGGCACTAGTGCCAACCTGCAAAGCGACACTTGGAGAAAGCTGTGCTGACACTAAAGGAGTATTTCTGTCACAAGCCAAAAGGCCAGGAGTTTCAGGGATGAGTGGTCCAAAACAGCATCCAAGCTCAGCCGGTCATGTGTTTTGTGTAAATGTTCTCCAGCACACTCATAAATCCTGGAAGACTTGCATAACTCCATATTGCAGCTTCAGGAGCCAAATCTTTGAGGATTGCTTAATGTCCAGCCAGGATTTTCTGATGGAAGCACTGCAAACTTGCATGGTATTGCTTTCCCTTTATTTGATATTATTGCCTTTATTGCATTAAAGAGCCCGATCAGACCTTAAATACTTCACGTGAAGTAGCACTTGCTTTGATGTAGGAAGTTGTTGCCTCATGGTAAATGTTTAGTCCCCTTGAACAAGGAAGGGAGTGACTTTTGAAGTCTCTGACTAGATAAAGCTTTAATGTTCTAGTGTCTCACTTGGTTTCCTGACAGTCAGACTCAAACTTTCAGGGAGTGATATGTTTATCAGAAAATATAATTCGACCTTTTTCTAGACTGAAGTCTATAGAGCTCTTCATGGCTCTTTGACAGCTGTGTTGGTGGAAGAGGCCTTGCTGCTGTCAAGGAGCATGGTTAGCTACAGCAAAGTTTTACGTACAAGCCTTAAAACTCTTCTGCCTAATTTCAAAATGAGAGACATACCTGAAAAAGTTTGGGCTCTTTTTCCACAGAGAATTAGCAAATATTGTTCTTGTTGCTGATAATACTTCTGTGAAGCTTTCCTGATGATCTCTTCCTAGGTCTTTTTTGTCTCCTCTCTTTCCCTTTACTGTCACAGCTTCCCCAAGCATCTCTCTTTGTGCTGAGCAGCCTGTCAATCAGTCAGCTCGCTCTTGCCTGGGGAAATGTGTGCCTGTCTCTGCCTGAGTTCCTCCTGTCCTGAATCCACCTCTTTGCATCTTTCTCCATCAGAATTAACTGTGCTGTTTTTCCTGCCCTGCAACACTTTCCCCTAAGATGACTTGCTTTGCACTTTTGCCATCGCTTCTCCATTTTCTACTCTCTAAACCAGTTTGCCCCATTAGTGAGCCACCACAGTGCTATTGACTTCTGTCCTTTATATGCTAAGAACTGCTCTCAAGTGGGTGTGTTAACTGGCACTGTATCCTGTTGATGGTAACATTGATTTTTGCCTTGCTGAGAGTCTTGATTCCCCAGCTCTGACATTTCCCTGGTTTCTTATACTATCTTGTAAAAAATATCATCAGAGATTCTTTCCATCTATGTTCTATTTTGAGCTCTGCTTCTGCTGGATAACAATTTGACTTAAGCCACTGCAGCATTTCTGTAGATCTTCTGGGGAATTTTTTATTTGTTGGTAGGCCTGACTGGGGCATATTACCACCAGCAGACTTCAGTCCCTCTGTGGTTTTAGAGGGAAGTAATTGCCTATATTATATAGGCCTATATATATATCACCTATATAGAGGTGATTCCTGACAAAATCTAAGTTAGCAACATAGCTCCTGCTTAGCTTAGTGCTCTGAATTGCACTCTGCCTGTCTTCTTGCTGAGAAAGGAGAGAATACAGTGCATTTTCTGACTCTCCTGGACATTCTTGTTAATGTAGTCTATTTATCCTCCACAATGCATTTCAGGGGTAGCATGAATTGTAGTAATTTTCAACCTATTGAAGTGGTGAGAGGCGTTGCAGAATTTTAAGACATGACTTTTAGCTTCTGTACTTAAATATTCCTTTATTCCTGTTTAGCAGGCCGCATCTGTAGGAGGAATAAATAGATTTGTTTCTTTAATGGAGTATTCTAAGTTCTCATTTTCCCCTTTTCTTTTCCTTTTTTTTTCTTAATGGGATATTTGTCATTGAAAAACCTTGCTCTAACTATTTAGTCTTTTTAGTACCTAAATTACAGGAGTTTGCACATTGGAGTAACAGACGTGAAAGGGCTTCTTTTTAAAGCAAACAAATTAAAAGATCAGAAGTAAGTTACCAAAAATATGTTGCTTTCCTGTGTGGAATGCTTTTCTATGAGAGTCAAAAATTGTTATTTCCTTTTCACTTTCTTGTATGGGTGCCAATTGCTACCAGTTTCATGCAGAGTTTTTTACTATCTTTGAAAAGGCTCAGGCATGTCTTAATTATATTTTTTAAACCTGCAATCATTTGTTTTTTAGGAGAAATAGCTTTGGGGGAAAGAGAGGTAGAAGAAATATGCCCCATTTTTGTAGGAAAAAAAGACTTGTGTTGACTACCTATTTTAGTCTATTAAAAAAAGTTTGCTTATTTATATGAAGGTGACAAAGTGTCAAGTCCTTTTGAAATAGTGTTTAGCCAGTATTTGTGTGGTTTCAGCCTATTATATGAATTCCTAAAAAAGGCAGGTTATTTGGAAACTCTGCTCAAAACAGGTGCTGCTTAAATCTTCCCCTATTTTAGACCCACTGTAAGACACCCATACTTTTGAAACTCGTTTAATGTGAGGATAACTTTTACTTATCTTTGATTTTAATGTTTCTGTTTCCTTTTCCATCTTGACTACAGCTGTAACACTGAATTACTGCCTGTGTATTTTAAGAATCCTTCCACACTTATGGGTGTGGACCATGTAGTTTCCATGCTCTGTGTTCTTCCTCTTTGCTCAGCTTGCTGTCTCTGTTCACTATTCATATAATAAGCAAATGTTAATGCACTGTAGTCTATTTCAGAAGGCCTTGCATGGAGGGTTACTAGAATTTTTTCCCAAGAGAAATTAAAAGAGAATTAGTGCTATTTTGGAATATAGCAATTGATGAAGTATTTTCATACTACCTGTCTTTGTGGCTCTTGCTGACTTGTACTGGTGGTTTTGTGTTTATAACCAGGTTTTTTCTGTTAATCTTCTTTGTCTCTAAAATGATTTGATGAATTTTTTAAATCTTCAACTTGCAAAAGTGAATATAGTTTGGAGTGCACATTTCTAGGAATGTGACTGTCATTTATTAAATAGCTCCTTGAAACATTCTGCATTGACTAGAGTCAACCTCAGAAGATTTGGATGGGAGATAAATGGCTATCCTCCTTAAAAAAACAAGTATTATCCCAGAATTACTAAATAATATCCTAAAGAAAGCTTGTCCAATATTAAATGTGCTAATTGGACCTTAACATTCAGTTCCCAAGACTTTTTGCATAATGTCAGGCAATTAATGAATAGAATCATTACCAGCTCAGAGAGGTGGGCCCTAGAAATTTGTGCCTCTGTGCCTCAGACTCAATCTGCTTCATTCTTCCATTTGAAAAAAAAACAAAACAGCAAGACACAGCCATCCAGTCTCACACCTTCCCCCCACAGAAAAGCCTAAAATGAGCTGGAGGAAGGAAAACCAGCCTTCCTCTGGTTTGGGTTAAAAGCTGTGAGGTAATCTAGAGAACAGGTAACGAGGATAATGTGACCTCATCTCCAGGTGCATGCTTTTTCTTTATCCTCAATTGTCTCAGATGCAAAATGCATGCCAACAGATTTATCCTTTCCACCTAACGAATCTCTTGGTTCTGTGGCTCAACCAGGCTGGAAAGGACAGCTGCAGCTTCAGTGGTGCAGAGTGGCAGGACCTGTGGGCTGTGACCATCATCAAGCAGGTGCAGGAGCAGCCGTCAATTCCAAAGAGCTGAAGTACATCACAGAATTAGAAGAAGGTTGAAATGGGAGAGAGCAGGTTGATAGAAAATACTTGTTTTATTGTCTTTATAATATAAAAAGATTATGCCAGTAACCTTACCAGTTCAGATTAGTGCAGTTTAACTATAAATAAGAGGTTGTATGTTAATCTAAAGTTCAAGGACTCAAAGTCTTTTCCCAAAACACTGTATAATGCAAATGTCTGCAATCTCTGGTCTCACCTTAGTCACCACGCCAGAGACCTTTTACTCTACTAGAAAGTGAAAATAGTCTAAACATATAGCAATATATTAAAGCATGCTTATGGACTATACATAAACAAGTGAAACTTGTTGAAAAGAAAAACAAACCCATTATCTACTCTTCCAACAGATACATGGAAAAAGATGTCATAACTGGTGGGTCTCTTTGGGGTCTGTATTTTTATCTACCTGCCAGGAAAAAATTATTTATTTAATAAGGAGATTCTGAATCTATTATTTTAAAAATCATTATTACTTGCCTATTTTTACCATCTCTGTAGGTATGCTGGTTTGGAGTTCTTATGTCAAAGGCGACATGTCTTATTCTAAAGATTTATTGGAATCCCATTAGGAACACCACAGTGCTACTTTTAATGAGCTTTTTCTCTGACCTAATTTTAGGAAAAATCCCAAATGATCTCAAATCAATTAAGTTCTGAATGTCAAAATTTAGATCAGTCATGAAAAAGCACTTCCATTGTCAACACTTCTAATAAGCTTTTCCACCTTGGGCTCCCCGCTGGATGTGCAACTCAACGTGTGCAGTACCTTAGTCTTTGAGTGGTCCCATTGATTATTTGGTGGCATTAATCTGGAGAATAATTTCCAGTGTACCACAAATACATAATGACTTAAAAGTTGAGCTTGCAGATAACTCTTTATGATTGGATTGTTTTCTAGTGTTTCTGATAATTTCTTCTTTTGAAAGAAGAAATAAAGAATTTTGAGAGAGAAGAAAACCTTTAACTCCATGGCCTTTAATTTTATTTTTTTTTTACTGATCAACTTACATTTGGGGATCCTCTGAGTATTTTGTGAAGTGCTGTATTACATTGCACTAAGAGCAGGACTTTTTTT
>VXBI01005676.1:950232-968988 GCA_013397375.1 Toxostoma redivivum | reverse complement strand
CCCCCCCCCCCCCCATTTATTTTGGACTGGCAAAGCAGTATCCTTTTAAAATGCAGCGTACAGTGAGGTTGTCAGCTGCTTTCAGTAATAAGGGAGTCAGATCACTTGTGTTTGTTTTCAGAATGAGGGAATGAGAGTGTTTTCAAAACCTGATCATTTACTAGGTTCCTTTTGGGTACTTGAAATTATCACTCATTTCCATGTTGAATTTACATTAAAGGTATGACTGTCATTTTCTCTGGAAGAAATACAGTGCTGTAGTAATAGCATTTAAAAATGACAGCATACTTTAGATTCTTCTTCTGTTTGTTAGTTTATAGTATTTGCTGATGTATAATGTTTTCATTGCTATGAATTAACCAGATGTAGTGTTACTCTGGCTTTTAAAATAGATTAGTTTTTGTAATAAAAGTGCATTTGTAGTATCTTTATACTTCTGGTGACATCCAACTTGGAGAACTACAGTGTGAGAGGAACTTTTAAAGCAATGTCTGTCATGGATGCCCAACTCTCAGAGGAAAAATTTTGTTGTCTAATGTTAATGATCTATGTTTCTGATATTAAGTATTTCTCATGTTACAGTGTTATAAATGCAAACTAGTTTTAACAGTGTTAGGGTTGGTTTTGGGACTGTTCACTAATGAAGTTTTAGCACATGACAGACTCCTTCTCCTCCCAAATCCAAACAAGTAGAAATAAAACATTCTTTACAGTCTTTCCCCACTGATTTGTATCTTAATACTGTTATTTAGGATTGTGTCAGAACTGTGCCTTAATGGTTGCCTTTAAGTATGCATTTAGGTACGAACTCTGTATTATGTCAGAACAAATGATTCATTATAACAAGACTCAATTATTTTCAGTTTACTTTACATAATTTCTTTATTGTAACACATTGTGGGCACGGTTAAATAATTAACATTAAAGTTAATGTTTTCAAAAGACATTTCAAGAACATACTTAACATCTAGAAAACAGGAGGACAGCCCCTGAATCATCTAAAAACCAGGATGACAGCCCCTAACCTGAAGACATCCTCTCCATCTATTTGTCTGTAGACTCTTTGTATAAGAGCTGACCACCAGAGAGAACTCCCTTTGATTCATGTCATCCTCATGTCCCTCTGCTGCTGGGATGCCACTAAGGGAAAAAGAATATCAGCTGAAAAAAGAGAAAAAGTCCGGTCTTGCAAGATAGCTAGACAGTTTATGTGAGTTGGAGAGCTTCTGTGAAGAGCTAACGCAATTCTAGTAGTGATTGTTGTGATACTATGTCAATAATCAAGCTGCATTTGATCCTTCTGTGGAGGGATTTTGTAAGTTTAACAGGGCTTGTCAAAATCTGCTCTCTAGGCACCCTGAAAGCTGGGGTTTGTTACCTTAAGATGGCTTTGTATTACGCTGCAAAGGTAACAAGTGGAAGAAGCTATATGGATTTTTTCACTGGCAGTTTGGCAAGACTTGAATTGTGAGAGTTCATGATCTCCTTGGCCTTTCTTTTCTGTAAACCCAAACAGAAGATCTCCGCTCTCTGTTCTCCCCTCCTGTTCCTAACCTACAGGATATCACGGCTGTTTTTCTCATCTCTGCATTACTACAGAGCCATGCTTTGTTGTTTTTGCCATCTCTAAAGCTTTTGTGAACCTCCTGCTGAAATTTAAGCCCCCTTTTTAATTCTCACTTCAGCTGCTCAGGTGTGGATTCTCTCCCCTTGGTGGGTTTTCCACCTAGGAAAGCCTTGAATGCCATAAAGCTCGTGTAATTCAGCACTTCCCTTTTGCTCCTTGTGCTGCTTGTGTTCCAAACAACAGGTGAGGTGTTCAGGCTGTCCTTTATTTGTTTCTTCCTTTGTAAAACCTCCTTCTTTTTTTTTAGGTGGCTTCTTTTGTGGCCATGCTCTAACTGATACTCTGAGCCCTTTGTTAGCCTTCGTGGAAGTCAGGAGCTGCTGGATTAACTCTGATCTCTTACATGTTCTGCTCTCTCAGTCCTTGAGCAGAAGTTTCAAGACAGACAGTGGCAACATTCTTGGGCACGTTGTTCTACCTCTCCCTGCTATGACAGCAGGAAATGGCTGCAGGAAACAGCTGTTGATGTGGGTAGTAGGTGGAGAACTAAGGACCCTAGAGAAAGTAAAGCATTTCTCCAAAATTCTTTAGTGGGAGGAAGCACTTACTCTCCTATTTTACACAAAAGCTGCGTTAGCAATGATTTATAACTAGCCTTGCCTGATGAAGAACTTAGGGGAAATCCAATTCTGTCGTTGCAATTCATTTATGTGAGTCATCTTTAATATGAGTGATATTTTTTATTGTATTACAGTTTTAGCTAATGATCAACCAAAACTGGACCACTGCTGTATCAGAAGCTGTTTTACACAGAGTAAAAGATGGCTCATGCACTAAATGAGGATTTCTATTTTTTCCCCAGAAAAAATGGTTGCCATATTTTCTACGGTGATATGCTGTTTGACATTTGACTTCCTGAGAAAGGACTCTTCAGATATGTAAAAGCAGCATCTTGGTGTTTGTGTAGTACATCCTTGTCAGAGAGCAGCACAGCATTTCTATTTTTAAACAGGAATTTTAAATGGAGGGAGGGAAAAAAATTGTATGAGTTGGGGTTTTTTTTACAAGTTTTTTGTTTCCTTTTTTTGCATGTTTGAAATAAACCCGTGCAAACTGGAGTTATATTGGAATAAAATCCTTGCATGTGAGCAGTATGAATAGCACCATCTGCGGTACTGGACCATCTTGTTTCTTGGAGAACTCCTCTTTTTATTTGTGTAATTTGTAGAGATGACAATTTTTACATGAGTTATTTTTGGAGTCTTGCATAAGTGTAAGTATCTAGAGGGCATCTCTTTGGCCCCTTTTCCTGTTTTCTGAAGAAGTCTTCTTGTAGGGATTAGATTTGTTGCCTGATTTTAAAGAGGAGGGGAAAAGAGTGGTTAAATCTTTGTTTATAGTGTATCCTGAAAAGCTCTGCACTTAATCCTGGAGCAGGTCAAGCAGGGAGACACAGAGGGAGGCAGTGAACACGTCCTGTTTGCCCTGGAAGGCCTGAAATGTTAGAGGGGCTCCCACCTCATTGTGTTGTATGAGCTTTTGCATCAGGCAGAGAAAGTCACGGTCTCATTTTTTGTCTGTTTAAACCTTTGTGTATTTTGAAGCCTGTGCTAGTTTAAATAAAAAGCGAATGGTACAGCCTATACTCTGACTATAACAATGATGGGCCTTTCATTTGCCTTCAGGGTCAGGGTTTTTACTTGACTTCATGACTATAGTTCCCCTGTCCTGCTCCAGAGTCAGAACCAGTGTAAGGATGAGGAGAGTTCATTTTGCTCTGGTTACATGAGGTTATGGCCTGGATTATGATGGCATGTTATTTCTGTGCAGAATCGTCCTTGTATTTTATAGGAATGCAAAAATCTGGGCTTAGCTCAGTTTTCATTTCAAACTGATGCTTTGCCTTTAAAGCAGCATAGTACCTCTGACTTGTCTGTGTGAGCTTAAATAAACAGCACCTAATTTGATGTCTCACATAACTGTGAATTGACCTTCTATGTTCAGGTGAAACACAGTTTAGAGGGAGTGGGTTCATGATCCTTAATTCAACTTTACTTTTTAGATAAATACTTGATAGTGCCAGATGGCAAAGCAGCTACAGGCAGAGGTGAATAACAGAGCATGCAGGTTATTTGGGCAGCAAATCTGCTGTTAAAAAAAGAATAAATAAACACAGCACTGCAATATTCTGGATTTTACTAAATGCCAGTAACTTCATTAGGTTTCCTGTGTGATAGGTGAATGTACTATAAGTCCCAGATTCCTGAAATACAAACTGCTATAAAAGATTTCTTCTGTCTCATTTCAGAAATAGACACAAGTGGTCTGACTTCACAGCATAAGATCTATTTTTTCCAGGCTTCAGTATTATTTCTGTCAAGCATTTGGAAGGGTTTCTCCTGAGGATAAATGGAGCAAAATGATAAAATGTTAATTTGTATATTGCACACACAAGGACATGAAATAAATAATGCCATGTTGACAGTGTCCTCTGTTTCAGGAAAACTTGGAAGAAGAGCTCTTTTGAGCTCTGTATGGTAGCATGGTGGATTTGTATGAAAAGGATTGTGTCACAAATATTGCTATCACTAAATATTAGCATCATGGCTCTAAATACATGACATAAAAATGCATGCAACTGAGCTGGCTAGAGTGAGCTCTTTCTGTCATAAACTCTCTCAAATGTGGGTGTCTGCGAAAAGTTGCTTAAATTATTCTTTGTTCCTGAGAGAAATAGATGACTTTCAGTTGTGTTTTGGTAAACAGGAGATAGTGAGTAATAGGAAGAATGTGGCCTTTGTGGTTTTCCCTACATAACAAAGATTTCTCATCATTGTCCCAGAGCTTTGTAGATTCTGATGAGAACATGATATTATAACGCTGACACTTCTACAGAAAACTGATTTTACACAGGAAAGTTGCATGGAGAAGTGACTACTCTTTTGCTGGTACATAGTAAGAAAGGCAGATTTTGCTGGCACATAGTAAGAGAGGCAGAGTGCATGGACATAGTGGAAAGAGATGAGCACCTTTAGGGTACAGAGAGCAGTGAGAAGGAGACCTGGTTGAGCACATGGAAGGATAAACTTCCTTTTGCACAAGTGAGAATGTGAGTGAAACAGCTCCTGTTATGTGTGGAAGTGAGGGAAGGCTGCCAGTGTCTATGTATGTGATCTGAAGAAGGGAGGGATTTGGCTTCAGTGCTTATGCTGTCTTGATTCTGACTTCCTTGTAAATTCTTTGCCTTGTTTTTTTGGTTTTGTTTTTTTTTTTGTTTGTTTGGTTTGGTTTGGTTTTTTTTTTGAAGGTGCAAATATTTCCTAATACCTCAAGAACTGCATGTTCTTTTCTGTGCTTGTTAGTGGGATTTATATTTTAGTTATCTAAACATCATCATAGCCTCTAATTTCATGGAAAATCACAATGTCACAAGGGGCTGCTGGTAAGATTTTATTGTGGACTGGGAAAAAATCTGGCACAGGTAAGAATTTTCTCATTAAAAACCAGGGGTGTCTTGAAATAGCAATTTTATGTAAAATTTAGCAGAAAGACAAATGGAGGACAGAACACTTACCAGTGAAGATCTGCTTAGCTGATGTTATATTTGTGATAAGTAGGAGACAAGAGCTCTAGTAATTTGACTCAATTTGTGTGAAGATTTTATCCCCCTTTCAGTCATGAGCAAGGCATGAGCAAGGATAAATGGAAAGAGCTTTTTCTTCCTAGCACAATGCTTTATTGTCACTAGCAACATTTGCAGACATCTAAAAGATTGCTGAGGAGTTATGTGTCAAAGAGATATTTGGGATGGC
The DNA here is from genome assembly GCA_013397375.1 of Toxostoma redivivum. NCBI lineage: Eukaryota > Metazoa > Chordata > Aves > Passeriformes > Mimidae > Toxostoma > Toxostoma redivivum. Next base: position 963,609 of record VXBI01005676.1, on the reverse strand, counting down.
TGTGGTAGCTGATGAAGGAAGAATGTTACAGTGTGCAGCATTTATTTTTTGAAAGTATGACTTCTTTCCCAACTTCCCTAGAACTTGCATTTTTTCCCCTGTTCCTTTGTGATTCACGTTTCTGAGAAAACAACCTTCACAGTAAACATGACTATTATATTATAATATTATAATATTATATGAAAAGTTAATAATGCAGCCTAGATTTCTCCAAATTGTATTGTATGTTTCATGACTGGAGTACCCAATGTTCCCATTTACATGAGCTCTCAAGCTGCATTTGGGGGCTCATAAAATGAACATTACAAGGTCAGTGCAGTAAGGAAAACCCATCTTAATGTCTCCATATCTTGGGAATTTGTGTAAAACTGAACATCCTCAGAAAATTATCAGTTGGTTACACTGCATGAAGATAATTTCCAGCCATTGTTCCTTAGATGTTTAGTTTTACAGTGAAATATTATCTAGCTTGAAAACATTGCCTCCCATGATAAAAAAAGGGAGAGGCATTGTGGGCATTTGGTAGCTAAGTAAAATGTGTCTTACTATGACAATGATAGAATAAATGAAAGAAGAGAGTAAGAATTTTAGATACTGGACACCATTCATTTACTGTCAACACTATTGCAAAACTGTTCACAGTTGGTGCACCATGGTCCTGGGTGTCATCTCATCTTTTTTGCATAAACACATAGCAGATGGTTGGGTCAGTAATGCTTAGGAAATCAAACCATGTCTTCCCTTTAGTATGTAAAATAGAATATGAAATACAGGATCTACTTGTGCAAAACCCTTTGACCTTGAGACTGTCTCTTGTAATCTTCTCTTCCTGGCTTCCCATTTTGCAGAACTGCACTCTTCATCTAGACTGACTTTGTGGAGGTGTGTATTTGACAGTGTTGAGGAATGGACCTAATGTTGGGTCATGCTCTGGGTCCTGACTCTGTATGTTCAATCTGGGGAGGTATTGCTGTATTCTCTGATTTTCTTTTCATATAAATCAGGTGCAGAGTAAGGTAAATTGTACCTTTGTTTCTGCCCAACAAGGAGCTGTGAGTCCTTCAGGAACACAGCCTAGCATTAGGAACGCTAAACCACACATAATGCAAGTGAATCTGAAATAATTCTGGGGAAGTGAGATGAAGACAAGGCAAGTTTACTCTTTTTCTGGAGGGTGTATTTTGGTGTAATGGTGATAGTGTCTTGTGTAAGTACTGCAAAAAGAGGTGCCATATTGATCACAGTAATGATTTGCTCAGAATGAAGCGAGTTTATCTTCTTTATGTTCTTATGTTTCCTGTAAACTGGTATTTCAAAATGGGGAATGAAGAAAGAGTCCAGAAAATCATATATAGTTGCAAGAGAGTTTAGACAATGCAGTATTTTATTTGCCCCAAAGCAAAGGAGATCAGACAGAGCACAGCAGGACACACAGTATTTTCTATCTTCTGTCTGCTAGAAAAAGAACATACTGCCTGTGTTTGTAGGCTGATTACTGGAAACTTGAGCCTTTAAAATATGTTTACAGGAAATATTTTCTGAGCTACACCAGGTCTAACAACTTGCTTTGAATGAGCATTAGTTTGCAGCTCTGCTGTCATGTGGTTCATCCTCAGCTTCTTTTCCACTGCAGAGGTTCTTGCTCCTCAAATTTGCCAGTATTATCAGCAAACAGTCCTTCCCCATACTGAGCTTGTTAGAGAGCTTTGGTTTTGCATTGTACCTTTTGCAAAGTGTTCTATTTTGCTCTTTTTTTCTGTCCAGGCATTCTAGGGAGAAGTGGGGTGGGGTGGTAGAGTCTTTTTGTTTGTTTGTTTGTTTGCTCTTGATGTGGTGTGCTTGGAATTTTTTTTAAAGACGTTTAGGTTATACCAACATGTGCCATTTTGCTGACAGAAAGAAGGAGGGGAAAGTGAGGACAGGCAATGGGAGACAGCAGTTTAAATTGGCACAGCTCTCGAGTGAATAGCACATATGTTGGACTGAACCTGGACAAAATATATCAAGGCTAACCTCCAGTCAAAGTAGCTCTGTTTTTCCCTGATTAACTAATAGACAAAATCACACCTGGTATCATGGGTTGCAGGTACCCTTCAGAGGTGTTGACACCACATTTAATTGCGAAGGAAGAGTGTTAGTTGTGCCTTTCTTCCTGGAATGATTTAGCTGCTATCCAGTGAGTCAGAAGGAAAGAAGAAGGGAACACGGAGGAGAAAGTGAGGGATTTCCAGTGGGAGCATGTATACTCCCTGCTATTTTTAAGTTTGGTTTTTATTAATGATGTTTTTCTACAGAAAATAGTGTCATGCACTTCACTTTCTGCAGTACTTTGGAATAATGGTGCGGCAGATTTGAGAACTGGTATTTTCCTTAGTTTGTGTAGTAACCCTGGATGCAAGTATAAGTGATTCAGGAGAAAAAAAGCCTCACTATATAAAATTTCCTTACAGTGAAGGATCTGAATGGCTTTTAAAATCTGGCAGCAAGCTCTAAGGTTTGAACTGCCATCATCAGTCAATTGCAAAACAATTTCTGAATGGTTTTAATTAAGCAAAACCATGCTGCGGTCTTTAGTAGAATGATTTTTTATTTTGTAATGAAGCTGTCTTAATGCAAAAGGCCAGAGACAGAAGGCAAACATGTAAAGAAGTCCTTTGACCTTTGGCCTTTGATGCAGTGTACAGTAGTACATTACCACACTCTGCTATCATTTTACTGCTATTACAGGGCAATATAGTTTTAAAAATTTACAATGTGAGATGAAAAGGGTGGCTTGAATTAGTGCCCAGTTAGAGTCGTTCATTTGCAAGTGCCATTGGCATCTCTGGGAATGTGATACCTGGGCATATGCTGCTGGTCTTTAGTTTAGTTGTTATAGCTAAAACTGCACTTTAGTTGTTCTTAATTAGGTACCAAAGTGCAACAGAGCTGGAGTGCAATTAAAAACTTGTGGTTGTGTCAAAAAGGAGAACATAACCCAAAGTTGCTTTCAGAAGGGGGTGCAGAGCAGGAGGGCATCTGCAGGAGGTCAGAACTTGCAGAGAGATTGGTAGGTAGGTCTTGCTTTCTCTGCAGAAGTTGGAAGATTTTTTTGAAAATCTCACTGATGGGCTGATTTTAAAACACATCTCAGTGTGGCTTTGCAAGATGGGTGTGACTTGCTGAAGATAGTGAACAAGTTACAAATATAACTTGGCAGCAGAGAAGCTTGATGTAGTTACTAGGTCGTGTTGTCTCTATTTTACAGATACGTGAGCTAAGCCAATAAGCTGAAAAGGATTTGCCTGTCTCCACAGAACTAATCTGGTTTTTGTCACAGTGTTGAAAATACAATTTTTAGATTCCTTTATCATCTCTGCCATTTTAATTTCTTCCTTTAAATTAAATAAATAATAACTGCCAGGTTACCAGGTTTAAGTATTTATATTAGATGTCCTGAAGGTGAATGGTGGTACAGTATATTACAGGATTTTAGTGCAGTAGGTCCACAGTATCAGCCCTTGATCTTGTGACTGTGACTGGCAATGACTTGCCTTGGGAGCAGCCTTCGTGGAGCTTTCACAGCACTCGCCCTGCTTTTAGAGTGGAAAAAGAAAAAAATGACCACAGTAAATAAATACAGTTGAAGTTATAAAGGATATTAAATAGGAACTTTGCAACTGAATTTGCCAATATAAAAATGATTTTAAATAGTATATGGCTATTTTTCTGATAACTTGCATGTCACACCCCGAAAAGAGCTCCATGTAATGTTAGATGTCTCTGTCCTCATGGAGGACAAAGAGCCAGGGTTAATTAAATGCTTTGTAACTTCTCATCTGAACTGTCATAGGTGTGACCCTCGAGTTTGTTCTGCCTTCACCTTGGACAATGAAAAGAGAACAAAACCTAAGCTGCTTTGCAGGCCACTTCTATGAAGAGGTATAATTTTGTTAGAAATTTTTGATGCTTTGTTGATGAGTCCCTGAAGGCACAGGGCTGAATGCAGTTTCCTGAGTTGTTAACTCTAGTTATAACATTGGCATAACACTCCTATTATATGGAACACAAGGTTACCCTTGGCCAAACTGTCTTTCTTCAGTGTTATTTTTCAGTTTAGGTTTGTTACTTCGTGAACATCCTGTTTATCTTAACACTTTTTTCACCCCAGTGGTGAAAGCCCTTGTCATATATCTCTGAAGAGCAAATTGTAACTCATCTCAGCTTCCACTTTGCTGAGTTTAAGTCTTTTTTGCCCAAGGTGGCTCTTCCTTTTCTGCACAGACTTTTCTCTACGTGTTGCAGGCTGAGCTGGATGGTGTCCAGCTTATTGTAGCAAGTGTTTCTGACTTAGTTTCATTGCTGGTTCTTGTAGCAACAGGAGCACATTGACTGGTACACCCTAGTGAGGTATCTCTCTTTTTGTGGCTGTGTTATCTGACTGGAAGGCCTTCTTTCTTCTTGGTTTTTTTCAACTGATAAGCTCCCAATTGGTAGCAGAAGTTCTTGTTAGACTCTACTATGCTGTTTTATCTTAGTACTTTTTGACTTCTTTATTTTCCTTCAGTCCTGGTTCTCCTTTGTTAGTTTTGCTGTAAACTGATGAATTGCATCTTGATTATTGCATCATGCATTTGAACACTGCTTTATGTATGAATCTTTCCTGAATTTAATGTTTTGAGAAGTGCTTTGCTTATGACTGCATTTTTCTGTGAATTAAGGATTTACTTTCTTAATCTTACTGTATATATGTATATGGTTACCCCATCTGTACATTTTAATAGAGAAGCATCTTCTCCACGTAGGAACCTGTTCACTTGCCACAGTTTTATGTTACCACAGTCAAAGATTTCTAACATGCTCTGTTGAAGCAAAATGGTAGATCTTTCAGGTTAAAAATTATACTGGAAATCATGCTACTTGAAATGTTTTGACCTTAAGATAAAAAATTTGATCCATAGAGTTATTTGCTACCTCCTAGTTATACTGATTTTGTTCTCTGAGTGTAAATAAAGAGGTGAAGGTGTGAAACTGAATGAACAATTTTGTTTCAAGTGACAGAGAAGCTGTTATAAAATGTTAACGCTCAGAATTTTTTCACAGGTTTTTAGTGGTTTTGTTTCCATACTTATTATTTACTGCCCCCCTCCCCCAAAAATAAAATCCTATACTACTAGCCTGTTTATTTGGATTGATTCAATCAGAAATAATTCGTCTTTTTTGTGTCTTTCAGACTTAATTAAAAGAAGAACTGGATACGCATGCTGAATTTCATTTGTAAAAGCTGGAGCAAGGTAAGATAATTTTAGTGATTACTGCTGTAATGTGTGATAATCTGTTGACACTGAAGGCAAGGGTTCAAAGATTCATCATAAATTAGGGGCAGAGAAATCTAAAGGAACTTCAGCCTTCGAAATAATGAAGCATTGACAAGATTCAATGTTCTGGTACCAGCTGCATGCTTTTACCCCATGGTTTGTATTGTGGGTAGTTGGTTATATTGGCCAGGGGCTTTCTGTTCTTATTTGATTGCCCACAGAAGACGAGGAAGTTCAATAGCTAGTGACAGTAGGATGTATTTGTATTTGGACAAATTATGTGTTTTTGGAAGTCTGTGAGATTTAAAGTACAGCCTATGCTGAAAGGTCAATATTTGTTGCCTGTTTCCATTGTAGGAACAAATCAGTCTTTCTTTAGTTTTTCTCCTTAAACATCCAGAGATGGAAGAAGGAAGGTTTGCCTGTCATTGAGCATTGCTGTGGCATAGAGCACTATCCTTCAGAATGGGAACTGAACCCTGCTGAGCATTTAACAAACATTTCTCAGGTATTTGATTCTCCACAGTGAAAGAGTAGCTTTATGTCCTGTGATGTGGCAGGGTGCAAAGGCTGATGGTCACATTCCTGGGCCCTGAGAGAGAAATCTCTGTCGTGGTGGAGCTCCTGTTAACAGAAGTGAGAAGATTCTTGGCCACTTGTTTCCAAGCAAAGTTCATTCATATGACTCCTCTTGCTTCCTGTGTGCAGAGTAGCTGTGTTTTGAGCTGAGCAGCTGCTTCTGATATTCCAGAGAGTAAGAGGAGTTGGGCCACATATGCTGATGAGATGGGAGATGTGGCCTGAACTGCAAGGCAGTATGAAGCAGACTAATAAAATGAGTCTTCTGGTAGAGGCAAGAAGTTTTGCTGGTGGGGGAATAGGAGGTAATGAGAGGTGAAACAGGATGCTCTTGGTCAGGTATGATGCTTATGGTTGCATGCAGAAATTGAGGATGGACCTCCATGTCCTTGTCCCTGATGTAGTGCCCTCAGTGCCCCTTTACAGAGTTGAGCAAATAATGAATGGTGGAGTAGGGTCAATGGTGAGCAGTATTGACTTCTCAGAGATGTTATTCCCCTGCTCCTGCTAAGGGAGATCAAATTGTAAGATCAAGCAGACAAAGTCAGCAGATGCACTTTCGCCTGCAGCATTGCTTTCCTTGTGTTAAATGTGTGTCTTAATGCAGACTAAGAATCAATTACTGAAAAGTCTAGAGAGGTGTGCTGCCATGACTGTGCCTACATCTGAAATTAAAGCAAATGGTCGATACTGTGGGCTCAGTTATTTAATTGGGGCAGAATGGAATAGAGTGCACAACAGAATGCTCTGGAGGCTTATGTATAATTTTTTTTTCCTTTCACTGTCTTGAACTGCTCAGTGAAGAACAACTTGGGAATCAGGCATGCATTACAGTTCTTTCTCCTCCCAAGAAGGTCAAGATAAAGTTGCCAGCAGCAAATTAGCATTGCCAGACCCTGTAGCTACATTGTGACTTTAAAGGAATTGCAGTAATACTAGTCATTCATACTATCTTTCTTTCTTTTTTGTTAATCATTGTCTTCATTGGAAAAGAAATGCCTGAGGCAATCCTTCATCTCCATCCAATGCAGTGCTGCTTCTTGCTGAATAAATTAAAAAAGAATTGTCATACTACCCCAAGACAGCTATGACTTCTCCCTTGTGGGGTCTGTCTCCACACTTGCAAAGAAATCCATAATAATAGAGCTAAAAGCCAACATTTGGGGCTCCCCTACAGGGACAGCTTATCATCCTAATAAAGTGTTTCTCAAATATGGCCCTGGCTGTGTAACTCACTCCATATTTTGTCAGATTACACTACCTGCTTGAAGCTTTGTGTTAAAGTAGGTCCAGAGATAAAATAGGAGAAGAGGAAAAGAGAATGCCACCACTTCTGTTTGCCTGCTTGCTTGGTATTTTGGTACTTTCTTTCCATTGACATAGATTTAGTGGCTTCTTTATTAGGAGTCAAACTCCATGTTGCATATGTAAAGCTCCAATTTCTTTTTTTTATTAAGGCTTCTTTATTGTGTATAAGACAGGGTTGACATATCTGGAAAATGTGCCCTGCTAAAGTATATACTGGTGTAGATGAGTGCACAAACAGCATGGGTGACTGACTAAGGAGAGGTGATCATTAATACAAGCACAGAAAGCTGCTTTATGATTATTGTTAGCTTTTATTTCAAGTTTATTATCTGCTTTTAGAGTTTGAGGTTTTTTTAGCAAAAACCATCAGCATTTGCTAGTTTGTGCTTTTTTCCTTCTTGCCAGTTTATAAAGTATAAATGCAGAGCAGGCCATGTGTAACTGTGTGGCTGTGTTAAATGTGCAGTGGTCTTGTTTCTTAGAGGGGAAGGTTCATCATCTTCCTGTTAATGTTAGATTGATTCATGCCCCATGCCAACGTGGCATGTATAATTGCAGTAACTACATGTGCAATCATTGCATAATGTGTGGTGCTTGGCCTTTCTGTAATATTCTTTATTCCATTAGAAGGTTTTCTGACTGCTGGCTTTAGTATACAGAGCTAAGCATGGCTTTTAGCAGTGGAGAGATGAAGAACTGAGTTTGAGTAATATTTTACACGAAGGCGTAATGGTGTTGAATAAAGCCTGAATCCAAGGGGAGGGAAAGAAAGAAAGAAAGAAGAGTAAGAGGACGTGATGTCACATAGGTAATGAGAACAGCTGAAGAGGGCACAGGGAGAAGGCAGAGGCAGAATTTCAAATGTTTTAAGTGTCTGGAAATGACAGTGACCTGTGAGCTATTACTTTGGTTCTTTCTTATGCCTTCTGTCTCTTTTTATAAATATTTTGTCTGTATTATGTTCTGTGCAAGCACAAAAATGAAGCTTTTTCTGGAATTAAATTCTACTCTTACATCAAGCCCTTTAAAGTCTTCGGAACTTTATCCTGTCCGAGCTTGTATTCAATTCAATAACATTAATTTTACTCCTGTGTTTGCATTCTAATTATAAAGCTGTTACAATGTTCAGATTACAAAATGTCCAGTATCTAATTGTTAATAATATCAGTACAATCCTTGGGAGATACATAGATGAACTACCACAGAATAATAATGAGGGTTTCAGGAATATTACTTTCACTAAAACATACTGAGAGAATTAACAATCTGAACCATATAAACCAACCTTCAAAACCAGCTGCCTACCATGCTACTTTCATTCTTGAAAACTCTACATATGGATAATTTCCTATTTCATTAGTATTTCCTTTTAACTAGGGAGATAAGATAGAAAGAGACTGTGTGGGTCCTCAGGTACAGACTTCCCCATATCAGGAGGTCTGGAGTGCGGTACAAACACTTGTAAACACTCTGTATGATCTCCATACATATGGACTGCAATAGCTTGAAGTACTGCAATAAAAGACAAAAAATGTGCAGTTTGCTTCAGATTGAGGCATTGCTAGCATGCTACTCTCTGATGACTAAATAGCAGAATAGGCTCATAGTTATTTTTTACTTTAGTGCAGGATTTTTCATAACTTTGGAGAGGGAAGAGAAAATTTTCTGAAGTTAGATGTCTCAATAAAAGTCCTTTGTAGACACTTGAGGAACTGCAGCCCTTGGTAAAGTCAGGAGCAATTGTCAGCAATCTGAGTTCTCCCAAAAAGTCAGGTCAGTCTTTAAATCTACACCAGGAGAAATCTTAACTTTTCTGCTTGTTTCAGTGGAACTTAAGCTTATTGGGTATATGTCTGCTCATGTGCTACCCCTAAGCTCAGTCTTGCTAAGCTCAGTTCAGCCATGCTGAACCAGAATTTATTTGATCATAGAATCACCTGAGTTGGAAGGAACCCACAAGGATCATGAAGTCCAACTCTTGATCCTGCACAGGACAGCCCCAAGAATCCCACCATGTGCCTGAGGGTGTTGTCCAAATGCTTCTTGAACTCTGTCAGGCTGGTGCTGACCACTGCCCTGAGGAGCCTGTTCCAGTGCCCAACCACCTTCTGGGTGAAGAACCTTTTGCTAATATCCAACCTAACCTTACCAACACAGCTTCATGCCATTCTGTTGGAATTCTGTCACTGGTCACCAAAAAGAGGAGATTGATGCCTGCCCTCCTACTTCTACCCCTCCTATTGGTTGGCCCATAGCTATTAATTTAGCACAATTAGACATTTTTAGCCATGATATTCAAAAGCAATCTTAACTGCTTGCCTATTTTGGCTATTGTGTGACATGTGCAGGCAGCTACAAACCTACTTCTAAAGCACCAAGATCCACAACTCCTGCTTTTGCTGTTTGAAGAATGAATCAATAAGTGAGTGTATTAAAATTCAGGCCAGATTTGTCTGAAGGAGGCAACATATACAAATATTACTTTTTAACAAGATGATTACTTTCAGCTCAAGGCAGAGAAATGCGAAAGTGGGTCAGAAAAAAAGCTTAAAATTGCAGACTAAGGAAATGTTTTGTGGTTTTAAGGGGTTTTTTTTGCATTTTTATGTCAAGCTGGTTGAGATGCTAAAACAACAAGAGGAAGAAAAACAACAACAAAAAATATCTTACAGCATGTTAACAGTTTTCTTGAAATGAATAGTATATTTATTCTTTTAAAAAACTTTTGAAAATTATCAAGAATATCATCATGCCTTATAACAGAAACTTTTCCAGATGTTGCATGCTCGAGTGACCCAAGTAATCAAAAAGCCTACGTGAACGTATTTAACAGTTTGGGAATATAAGAAATTGTACTGAATAATGAGATTTTTAAGATACTGTGCCACTCTTAGAGGCATGTGTAACAGAATCCCACAAACATTTCAGATTTGCACTGGGATTTCCCATAGAATCATTAAGAGTGAAAAAGACCCCCAAGATCATTGAGTCCAATACATATGAAGTTATATGAGGGCTTTAGCTATATCCTGTGTTTTTGTGGTCTCAGAAGGTTTCAGGAAGTCTTGGGTGTTTTACTCATGATTTTACATTTCTGACAAGAAGTGTCCAGTTTTTGCATCTCTCATATTTTACAATCAATCAGACTTTCTGGCTGTCAGAATGGCTTTTTAAGTTGCTCCACTGGGAGTTTCCAATTTGGGAATTTCTTAAAGGTACCTTTTTTATACATGATTGAAATATAGATCCATTATGAAATCCAGGATTTTTATTACTCATACTATTGGATTTTATATATATGGGAAATATGACCTTGGCAACTTCAGGCTTGTTAATTGGACTCTAATAACCCTAGAAATTTTTTTAAAGAATAAATAATTAAAGACATGGGAGTTGAGTGGAGGTAGGATGAAGCACAATCTATTTTTCAAAGATAGGTCATGTCAAACTGGCCTAGTATCTTTTTTTAATAAGAAAGTAGGTTTTCTAGAAAAATAAATGGGCTAGATCTGGTCTCTCTGGATTCTACTGAGCCATTTAACATGGTGCTGCATCAAAAATTCTGTTCAAGGTGGAGGAAGATAAGGTTAGTGTAAGAACTGTAAACGCAGCCAAAGAACTGACACAGGAGAGATAGAAGGAGGTAGATATATGTGATGAATTATTCTCTGGAAGTTGACTTGTTTAGTTTTCTTGAGGCTTTTTTGTTTGTTTTGTTTTGTTTTTTTCTGGAGTTGATATTGTTGGTATGCTGTAGTGAAAGCAGGCTGTTAAAACTTGTGGACAGGAGGAGGACATTAATTTCTAGCCCGCAGTTTTAGATGGAGTGATTAGACAATTAATTGGACAATTAGATAATACTAAAGGGATGGAATTCAACCCAGCAAAGTGTCAGGACACATGTTGTCATGAATTCTCTTACCCAGTTTAACCTTGGTGTCAAAATTAGCAGTATGACAGTCTTATGTAATCAGTAGAAAGAGGCAGATTTTTAATTAGGCACCCAACTCCTGCTTTCTGTCTTGACTGTTAACAGAGCCTGGGCACCTGACTCTGGCATCAGTGCTGAATGCCTGAAACTGGATGGTGCTACAGCCTCAGCTTAGGAAGTAATGCAACAACTTTTCCTATGAAGAGGGAGTTCAGCAATGGAAGATTTTGAAGGAGAAAGTCCTATATGAGGGTAAGTGGGTTCAAGTTTGTTTTTAGTTTGTCAATTTGACACCATCATGAAAATTATGTATGGGGTACAGGCAAGTGTCGAAAAGAGGTATTTCCAGTTGAGGGAGGGCATCTCATCTGGGTGCATCTGGGCTGGGACCTGGTCTAGAATAAGTGTGCAACACTTCTTGCAGTATCTGAGAAACTTCACTTCAGTATGTAATAGAGACAGAGAAAACTGGAAAAGGGTAGATTTAGATTAGATATGAAGAAGTAATTTTTTATGGTGTGAGTGGTGAGACATTGGAACAGGTTGCCCAAAGAAGCTGTGGCTGCCCCATCCCTGGGAGTGTTCAAATCCAGATTGGAGGGGGCTCTGAACAACCTGGTCTAGTGGAAAGTGTCCCTGCTCATGGCAGGTTTAGTTGGTCTTTAAGGTCCATTCCAACACAAACAATTTTGTGAAAAACTGCAGGGATGATCAAAGTACTTTTATTACAAGAGGAGACTGAGAGACTGAGAGCTGTGTTGGATATGTCAGGAATACTGATAAAATAGGAAATGTAATTGCCACAGCTTTGCTGCTGGAGTTATGGGAAGCTTTGAAATGTGGCTGATATCAGCTAGGTGATAGCCAACAAGCAGGACAACTGCAGATCATCAGAGGACTGTGCAGGTCTATGTGCAACATTATGGTACTATAGGAAGATTATGATAAAAAACCAGAAGTGTCTACTTGTGTGATTTAGAGGTGGTGTGAACTGAATATATGGCATGTCTTACTGATTGAGTTTGTGCATTCACCTATCACGTGGATAAAATATTTAACCAACACAGAATGCATAGTGATAATTGCATAATACATGACACATTCAGTAGGAGAATGCTTTATGTACAGTTAGGGACAAGCTTAAAGATTTATGAAGGTCAATGATTACTTGGATTCTTTGGACTTAGGCTGTTTGGCAGCTTGTGCTCTTTGATAACTCCTACAGAGTGTGATGCTTACTGTCTACTGTATTGCCTTGCAGTTCCCCTGCACGGCACAGGGAAAGGTGTGCAATAAATCAGGCTTCGAGTGAATTTGCAGGGCTGAACAAAGGCATGTTAAGCTTAGCCTGTGACAAAGATATATTTAGAAGCTAACTGCTGGATAGCAAGCTCATGACCACTAAGAGAAAAGCTTGCTCTGAAGTGAAAACTGTGGCTGTAGATCCCAGATATGCCTGTAGTGACAAGTGATGGGTGCAGCACTTACAGTCAGTGACAGCCCTTGCCCCAAATACCTCCTTAGTTTGGCAAACACTGAAATTTAAAATTGTATGTTGGTGAAGAGCTGCCCTTTCCCTGGATGCTGGTCTGTCCCAACACTGGGCTCAAAAAGGAGTTGAATCCTTTGAGCAAAGGTGAGTAATATGCTTTCTTCTCTGTTGCAAATCCTGAGTTGCTCTAATTGGCTTTGCCAGCTATTAAGAGATTGATCATGTTGCTCTTTACCAGAAATCTTCATAAAATAGCAGGAGGAAAATACCACAGCAAGAAGAAATTTTAATGTACTTCTGGCAGCACTATGTTTAGTTCTCTAGTTATTTGTTCATTAATAAGGGCTCAGCCTGGGATTCTGAGGTTTTTAAGTGCTGAGAAATATCAGGAGAGAGTAGTATGGCTTCGCTTTTTTTTATTTCCTTCTGCTTTGTAATTAATTATTGTATAGTGGTACTAAGTTATTATAGTTCTGTGGTAAAAACAATTGTATGATGATCTCACAGTCCTTACTTGGAAAGTTGCCACAGTGAAGAGACTCTGTTTATGCTTGGAATTGTCAGTACTTTGGAAGGGGGTTGTTCTGTTGGAAACAGTGCTTTGAATGACAGTCCAAGAGGAGGGATGACAAGGATGGGGGGGATTGAGAAGTGTGAAAATGTGTCAGGGCTCTTTCAGGTTTATTTTTTATTAGAGTCATGGTCAACTACCTTAGATTTAGAATCTGTCCCAGTTTATATATAGCTTTCCCCCCACCCCCCCCGTATTC